>JADBJO010000761.1:192500-197500 GCA_016801955.1 Conus betulinus | reverse complement strand
CCCCCCCCCCACCCCGACCCTCACTTCACCGCCTTCTCTCACTCCCGCTCCGCCCTCCCCCCCCCCCCCCCCCCCCCCCACCAACTGTCCTTACTCCCACGCTGCTCATGCCGGCTGCAGACGACACAGCTATACTCAGTCGCAACCCCAGCATCGCAGTCCAGAAGAAGGCCTAATACTAAGTCACCGTGAGGAAACACACCAGGGGAGACACTGCGCTGTCTTCAAATGTGCTTGTTGTGAATTTGCCTATAGCCACAACATTTGAAAATTCTGATTGCATTTAACAAACCAAAAATCAAACGAAAAGAAAAAATAGTCTACTCCATGTTGATGACAAATATGTACAACAGAAAACAAAAAGCAAAAGAAAGAAAAACTGAAAAAAACACGTTCACATTAAAAAAAAATATATATTAAAAACCCAGGCGCCATGCTATATTAAAGGTAAAACGACTGTGTTGAAAATCAATGAAAGTAGATTAAAAAAAAAATGAAAGTCATCAGAATCCAGTCCAATCAAATCCGACATAAAAGATCCACCCAAAGAAGGAAGAAGAGACTGAAAAAAAAAAAAAAAAAAAAAACGGGAAAACCTCAAAGCCTAGTACCAGCTAAAGAGAGCGGTTGAAAGGGAGTAATTGATGAAACGCCGCGCTCCGGTTTTCATAAATAAAATCTTTAAAAAAAATCTGTTGTCAAATACTTCTTTCAAGATTCTCTTCAAGGGATGCGCAGGAATTCAATGATTGATTCAGCCATGTGAATGCAGCTTCCGGAATGTTTTAACACCTTTTGGTGTTGTTTGAAAGTAGTCAACAAAAGAAAGGAGAGGACAAGAAGGGCTGGATGGCTGAATGGAAAAGGCGAGTGAAGGCCGGTGGGGTTAAGGGTGGGTAGCTACAGGAGAGAGAGAGAGAGAGAGAGAGAGAGAGAGAGAGAGAGAGAGAGAGAGAGAGAGAGAGGGAGAGAGAGAGAGAGAGCGTGATAACGTGAGAACGTGTGTGTGTGTGTGTGTGTGTGTGTGTGTGTGTGTGTGTGTGTGAGAGAGAGAGAGAGAGAGAGAGAGAGAGAGGGTGGAGGTAGGGTGGGGTGGGGAGCATGCACTCGGGGCAGCGGCGCTGTCGCTCTTATCCTACGTAGTAGAGGTAACTGCTTCTACCCACAAGTACAATCCAATCCACCTGGATGGCGTGCAGGTACTGATTTTACCCACAAAACCCGTCCAACTGAACGAGATACAGGCACTGAATCTACCAGCGTTCCAGTGTAACGGGATGATGTGCAGGTACAGATGTGACCCACAGTTCCATCCAACTGGATAAGGCGAAGGCTTTGATGCTAACCACAATCACATCATCCAACTGAATGAGGAGCCAATATTGACCCTACCCACAGCCCACTGTTGACCCTACCCACAGCCCATTCCAACCAGGTGATGTCCAGGTAACGATGCTAGTTACACTTCCACCCAACTGGAAAGAGGCGCAGGTACTGATTCCGCCCACAGTCCCATCTACCTGGTCGACAAAATGCAGTACCGATCGTACCCAAAGAGCCAACGAACTGTGTGACACTATGCAGCACTGAACCTATCCACAATCCCATCTGAGTGGACGACGACATGTGGCCTAACAGCTTGTGTTTTCACCCAGTCACCAGTCGGAGGGTTACTACCTTCAGAACTACCACACCTGTCTTCGCCAAGTGTCGTCAGCTGACGGAATGCGGCCAAGGAGGTTATAGGTTTTACCTGTCGGTGATATAGCAGGATTAATTATCACCCCCCCCCCCCTCAGAAGAACTACCCCACCTTTTCTTCCTCCAGCTTCGTAAATTAGGATGTGGTCGAGGGAAGAATCCACACCATTCTACGTGGGCCCATAGTGCGGATCTACATCACGTTTCGGATTTAGGACCGTTTAACGAGATGAAAAGAAAAGCTTCAGTCCCGTGCCAATTGTGACTTATTTCCCCCTACGATGGATCGCAGGTCTGTTCACAATGTTGAGGAGTTTATTACAAACTTTTTCCACTGGAGAGAGAGAGAGAGAGAGAGAGAGAGAGAGAGAGAGAGAGAGAGAGAGAGAGAGAGAGAGAGAGAGAGAGTTTTCTGTTGCCAACAGATCACTATCGACGAAGCTATCTGCTTTCTTACTATTCACCTCTCTCTCTCTCTCTTCTCTCTCTCTCTCTCTCTCTCTCTCTCTCTCTCTCTCTCTCTCTCTCTCTCTCTCTCCTCCTTGCTCTCTCTCTCCTCTCATCATCTCCAGTACTATGTGCTCAATATTTGCAAATACATACATTGCCAAATACGAAGTTTCAATTCTTCATCTCTCCATTTTATATGTGCACAATATTTGCAAATACATACATTGCTAGATACGAAGTCTTAATTTTTCATCTCTCTCTCTCTCTCTCTCTCTCTCTCTCTCTCTCTCTCTCTCTCTCTCTCCTCCTCTCCCCTCTCTCTTTCCCCTCTCTCTTAGCCCCTCCCCCGCCTCTAAATGAATTAGCTCCTGCTTGCCTTTATGGTTTTTCGCTTGGGCCCCTAACCTTTCTAAACTTTTTCGGAAAACGAAAAAAATCACTATAACGGCAGAGGACGGAAAGAAGAAGAAGAAGAAGAAGAAAGAAGAAGAAGAAGAAGAAGAAGAAGAAGAAGAAGAAGAAGAGAACGAGGAACAGGGGGAGGAAGACACAAAGAGGAGGAGGAGGAAAATAGGAAACAGAACAAGAAGAAGAATCTGGGGAATGGGGAAGAAAGAGGTGGAAGACGTGGAGGCGGAAAAATTGAAGGAGACGAAGAAAGAAGAAGAAGAAACAAGAAGAAGAAGGAGATAAAGCAGGGGGTATAGGAAGCATAATAACTGTTGCTGCTCCTTGTGCTGCCACTTCTGGTATTATTACAACCAAGAAGAAGAAGAAGAAGAAGAAGAAGAAGAAGAAGAAGAAAAAAGTGGGAGTGTGGTGGGTGGGAAAGAAGTGAAAGATGGGGGGGGGGGGGTATAACGAGAACCTAATCAATAATGAAATAGCAACAATCATGACAAAAACAACAATAACAACATCAACAAGAACAAAGGCAAGAAGAAGAACAAAACAATAACGACAACGACATGAATAATAGTAATAATCATAAGAATAATGATGATGCTTATAATAATATTAACAACAATAATAATAATGATAGTAGTAGTAGTAGTAGTAGTGTAGTAATAAGTAAAAGTGAAAAAGTGATAACAATGATAACAGTAATGATAAAATGAACAGATGATAACATGATACACAGTAATGATAATAATATAGGGGGGGGGGGGGGGGGGGGGGGTCATCAAATCTCACAGTGTCCGCGAACAAAGAGAAAAAAAAGGTGTGAAGAAGTATCAAGAGAGAAGCAGGAAGGGAAGAAGGAGGAGAACGAATACGAAAGGAGTTGAAGGAGAGGAGGACACGCAAATGAAGGTAAAAAAAACCCAAAACTAATAGGCAAATACCCCTCTCCATCCTCTCTCTACTTTCGTCCCCCTCCACACTTCCCTCCCTATTCACCTCAAAAAATCCTCAAAACTGTTCCTGCTTCCGAAAATGAGGAAATTGAACAGGTTCAGATTTACTGGATCAACGGGACAAAATCAATCAAAAAGGGATTGTTGCAGAACGTTTAAGAAAAAAAAAAAAAAAAAAAGAGAAAAAAAAAAAAAAAAAAAAACCCAAAGACCGCTGCCTCCCCCCTCCCCCCCCCGACCCTTCCGTCCCTCCCCTCTTCATTACCCTTCACAACCTGATGATTCGTCGTCAGTGAACATCGCTCCCACTTCGTCAGCTGTCGCGTGGACAGACGTTGATGACAGTGATTATTTCACATCTGAGAATCCAAAATCTGTCGCTGAGTTCAGCCCCTTCTTCCTGCTCACCCGCCTCTCGTTTTCCTGTCCTGCGGCCTGTGGCGTCGCTCCCACGCTGCTCATGCCGGCCGCGCCAAACACACCCACATTCAGGTCGGTCCCGTCGCAGCCCAAACATCCGCAGTCCACAGGGGAGCAAACTAATATCAAGTTACCGTGAGAAAACGCGACAGAGGAGACACCGCACTGCTGTCGGGGTCGCCTTGGGGGGTGCTTAAAGGTGCCTGTTCTGATCGAACGCACGAAGGACACACAACGTGAAACAGTCTGTTCAGCTGTCACCTAGCACCCGGAGTCTTGACGACCGTTGGGGCGCCACAGAAGATTCACAACCAGCCTGCTCCACTCCTCCTGGTTCTCAGACCCTCTTAGGCAGTTAGCTCCCATCTCTTTCTCTGTCTTCCTCTCCTTCTGCCTCCCTGCACTGTTCCTTGTAGAATGGCTTTGGTAAGTCTTGTTGATCTTGATGCATGACCATACAATCTCATTTTCCTCCTTTCCACTGTGGACAACAGGTTTTCGTATGGCCCAATGGCATGCCTTACTCTGGTCTGGACCTCCAAATTGGTAATGAGGTCTTTACATGAGATGCAAATGACCCTGCGGAAGCATCTCATCTCTGATGCCCAAATCCTTCTCTCAAGTTCAGCTGTCGGATTCCACGTCTCACAGGCATGGAGACATAACCCATCTGTCACTGAGGTCAATAGTTGCTAAGTTGTGAAGCCCGCGCGAGTGAGAGTGTCCCTCTCTGAAATCTGGAGGGTGCCAGCAAGGTCATCTGGCGACAGGTCCCGGTCAACTTGCCGACTGCCACGACTTCAAGATGCGTCTTTTTTTTAATTTTATTTACGACAAAAGTCATTCTACTCCACGTGAAAGATAAACCAGCATGATAGAAAAGGAAGATGCCCTTCATTTAATTAAAGACAAAAAATCATTCTCCTCTCCGTCCAAGATAAATCAGTATGATAGAAAAGGATGTCAAAAGTAAAATTAAAGAAAACAGTATACAAAAATGAAGTTGTGCAATATTAAATTCAAAACAAAAAAAATGAAAGTAAATGGAAAGAGATTTGTTAAAAAAAAAAT
>JADBJO010000761.1:177500-180000 GCA_016801955.1 Conus betulinus | reverse complement strand
CCATGTAACACTTTCACCACCCCCCTTGTACCCCCCCCTCCCTCCCCTTACCCAGTCCTCACGTCTTCCACTTTTTTTACTTCTCCTGCCCAAACAACCCCGCAGCCCCCACTACTATACGTACATGCATCCAACATAGCAAGAACAGACGCCGCAGCTGCACTACAGAGAAATGGAAGCCTAAACCCCAATCGGTCTTGTCTTTTACACGGTGCGAGAGGTCGCATGGGCACAGACACGCACACCATCATCTTCCGTCTCCCCTCTTCTCCTAACTTCCTCCTCAAAGTTCGTCCCCTCTGACTCTGACTACCCTCCCGCCCCCCATAGCTTCATGTCCAAACACACACATACACAGACACAGACACACGCACATGTTCACCAAAGCCCTGAACACATGCAGACACATTCCCTACCACCATTATTCTTGACCACCCTTTGTTTCACAGTATACACACGCACACACGCACGCACGCGCGCGCGCACACACACACACACCACACACACACACACACACAGAGAGAGAGAGAGGAGAGAGAGAGAGAGAGAGAGAGAGAGAGAGAGAGAGAGAGAGAGGAACAGCTCATAAAGAAACGAAATGATAACAGAGAGACCCAAACGTTAAGTGAGTGTAGTTTACAGATAGTAAGTAACCAGGGACTGCTTCTGAAACATATAAAGCTGACATTCTCTTGTTTATTTGATGTTGACGGCATGTGCTGACAGCTTCACATTCACTGAAATTACACTGTATGTTTTCCTGACAACCCCCAGTTTTACATTCAAAGAGAGAGAGAGAGAGAGGAGAGAGAGAGGGAGAGAGAGAGAGTGAGAGAGAGAGACACACACACACAGCCAGCCAGAGAGCCAGCCAGCCAGCCAGCTAGACAGACAGAAAACATCCACAGCTCTTAAGAAACAATCACCAAGTCGACCAGGTATGTGCACGTCCCCTGTAAAAAACAAGCAAAGAAAGAAAAAAGCAGTAGTGAATGATGTAACCACAGTTTAAAAGGTGTTGAACGATGTAAACCCTTTCACCGTCCCCTTCTACCTTCGCCCCGCCCCCTTTGGTCCTTTCACTCGCTTTCCCTCCTCCCTCCTCCTGTTCCCACTACTGCCAGCCCCCACTACACACACACACACACCACACACACACACACACACACACACACACACACAACACACACACACACACACAGATGCACACACACAGACACAAACACACACACAGACACACACACACGCACGCACGCACGCACACACACACAAACACACATTCACGCTCTCTCTCTCTCTTCTCTCTCTCTCTCTCTCACACACACACACACACACACACACACACACACACACACACCACACACACACACACACACACACACACACACACACACACACACACGCTCAACTCTGCAGGAACAGAGGACGCAGCTGCACTACTGTTGTCTTGTCGTTTACAGTGGATAGGATGTCGCACAGACACACAGACAGGCACGCTATCTCTCCCCTATCCTCTTCTCCTAGCTTTCTCCTCCAGTTCCTCCCCTCCACCTCACGACCATAGCTTCATGCCGTCAACACGCACGCACACACACACACACACAACACACACACACACACACACACACACACACACACACATACATATACTGACACACACACACACACACACACACACACACCACACACACACACACACACATGCATGCATTGCCTGAAAGACATGCACAGGCGCACGCATTCCTACCTCCGTTATTAATGACAACCATTTGTTTCACGGTACAGAGAGAGAGAGAGAGAGAGAGAGAGAGAGAGAGAGAGAGAGAGAGAGAGAAGAGAGAGAGAGAGAGAGAGAGAGAGGAGAGATGAGAGAGGAGAGAGAGAGAGAGAGATGGCAGAGTATAAACGTAGAGAGAGAGATGTATGGATAAGAATTATGCCAGACGGACCTACATGAACCTGGAATCAGGTTAATTAAGTTTGATCCTGAGAGAGAGAGAGAGAGAGAGAGAGAGAGAGAGAGAGAGAGAGAGAGAGAGAGAGAGAGAGAGAGAGAGAGAGAGAGAGAGAGAGATACGAATATGTATACTTTTATTGACTTTGATGAGAGTGAGTGAGTGAGAGAGAGAGAGAGAGAGAGAGAGAGAGAGAGAGAGAGAGAGAGAGAGAGAGATACAGACAGACAGACAGACAGACAGACAGACAGGCAGGCAGCATCCCTAGCTCTTATAAAGAAGTACTAAGCTACCTGCTTCCCAGTACAAAACCACAATAGCAGTTAGCGAGGTAACTGATGTTTTTAAAGGTGTTGAACGATGAAAGACTTTCACCCTCTCCTCCCAACCCTCCTCTTACATCCTCCCATCCCAACACCTTCCCACCCCCACGCACCGCACACGCTGAACACAGCTAGAACAGAGGACGCAGCTGCGCTATAGGGGAATGGAAGCCTAAAGCCCCCATCTGTCTTGTCTTTTATATACGGGGCAGGAGGTCGCAC
>JADBJO010000761.1:167500-170000 GCA_016801955.1 Conus betulinus | reverse complement strand
AATAAATAAATAAAACTTGAATATACATGCAACACCACATAGTAGCACAATCAAAGTTTTGTACTTTGTACCTGTAAAACGAAAAGGCAAAAAAAAAAAAAAAAAATAAATAAATTAAAAAAAAAAAAAAAAAAAAAAAGAAAGCACGAAAACAAAGAAATGATCGTTGTGTTGGAAGTATCCAAGCGAAGCAATCTGTGAAAGCGATGAGCGAGGCGGCGTGGAAGCGAGACGAGGGCTGAAAGAACTGAAAGATGGAGGACGAGGCAACTGGATCTCTGACAGCGCGCGCGGGATGTTTTCTATCAGCTCATTCTCTTTGCCACATTTATCTGTTGTTGCGACCGGAATTCCAGCCTTAAAACACAATAGCCTGCTGTGAGGGTTCACGTTTCTCTCATACCTGTGTACGTGGGGATTTTTCTCCTGTCAGTTGTGATTTATTAGCTGGTGAAGGGAAGAGGGCAGATTGTCATGGGAGATATAAGCGATGACGTAAAAACTGAGTTTCTGAGGTATCTGAGAGCTCGTTGACACGTACAGTACGTTGTTGTTATTTCAGAACTGCGGGTTGATATTTGTGGTCTGTTCTTTAAGGTTTGAGATATTCAACAAATTTGTTGTCTTTGTTACTCTTTTTTGTGTTTGAGGTCTTTTAAAAATGGAATACTACGTTTAGGTACGAAAAATACGAACGTAAGGTGACGGGGTACAGGGAAGTAAACATTCCAGCCAAAAATAAAGCTATTTTACCCCACCGTTTAGTTTTTACTATTTATCCTATTTCTGTCTTCAATCTGCACTGCACTTTTAAGTCGGCACAGCTGTGACAAATAATGTGCATTCACTCATGTGGAAATATATCACCTGGCTTCTGCTTTTTTTTTTCTGTTTTCCTTTTTGTTGGTGGTGTTACTCTCCTTGTTGCTTGTTGATCATCAGTCCTTCACGATCATCCCCGCCTCCCGCTAATGGTACATCCAGCTTTCTAGTTCAGTAAAAGTAGCTTCAGATGTTCGTTGTGTACCTCAGTCACTTTCAAGCATTTTCACTTTCAAGAACAAGCTGTTTTAGAATGTGTGGAAAATGTCATGGCCATGAAATTCCTGTTATGTGTCTCGTAGCTGGAAAAAAGCACGCACGCATGCGCGCGCGCGCACACACACACACACACACACACACACACACACACACACACACACACGCACACACACACACACACACACACACACACACACACAAAGAAAGCGATCGCACACACACACATAAAAAAGTGTTGGGAGCATCCAAGAGACGCAGTCTGTGAAAGCGATGACGGAGGCAGTGTGGAAGCGAGACGAAGACTGAAAGATTAAGGACGAGGCAACTGGATCCCTGATAGCGCACCGGGTGTTTTCCGTAAGCTCGCTTTTTCCTCGCAGTTATCTGCCGCTGCGGCCGGAACGTTCCGGCCTCCAATCACCAACGGCCTGCGTTCGTGTTGTTCTGCAAAATATTTAGGAGGCGCTTTTTCTCTCTGTCAGTTGCAATTTGTTCGCTGGTAGCTGGATTCAAGAAATTTGTTTGGGAAGACGCAAGCAGACAGTAACGTTGAAATAATATTTGTTTCTGATGAATTTGACAGTTTAGTAGCGTGCTTCTGTGCGTTTTTATCTGTGGATTCGAAGGAACCCAATGCTGCTTCCTGTTCATAAGTTTTTGATATCTTCAGAAGTGCAAACAGTTTTTGCGTTGCCTGTCACTGATGTTTGTGATCTTTAGAAATGGAGTTGTTCATTTTCGTTGTTTGTTCTGAAATGTTTTACGTCTTCAGAAACTGAGATTGTTGTTGTTGCTTGTTTTTTAAAATTTGAGATCTAGAAATGCAGATGGTTGCTTTTGTTGCCTGCTCTTATATGTTTCAGATGTGAAAAAATGGAGATGGCCACTTTTGTTGCCTGTTTGTAAACATTTGAGATAATTTAGAAATGGGGATAGTCATTTGTTGCAATTTCTTAAGGGTTCAGTATCTTCGGAAATATGGCTGCAGGTTTTTCTTGTTGTCTGTGCTTAAGTGTACGAGATTTTGGAAAAAAAAAGGGTTGTTTACGCTGCCTATTTATGTGTGTTTTTGAAATCTAGAAAGAAAATGTGTATTTTAGGTTTTACTGAAGACGCTGAACACCAAAGATGACAAAGATTTCTGGTAGCATCTTATCTTTTATGACCACATAATTGTTCTCTTCTCATAATCATTTATGAAGAAATAAAAGTATGGTATTTTAAGAGATTCAAGATATTATCATTTGCGAAGAAGTAAAATGCTTCCTTTATAACGAAAGAAGTATCTTTGTCGAAAACTTCTTGCACATAATGTCCGCAGAAAGAATTAACGTCTGCAAAACATCATGCTGTGCGCTTGCTTTCACGTTAACAGAAATGCCCATTGATTATCAGGTTTGATTCACACCCAACAAAACTGCTATTCTGAGCAATTGTCTTGTATGTAGCAATTCATACA
>JADBJO010000761.1:150000-165000 GCA_016801955.1 Conus betulinus | reverse complement strand
AGTGATAATCCGTTTCAGGATTCACTTGGCGGTTCAAGAGTGCACCTGAAATCTATTTTCTTTTAATCGAAAATGAAGTGGGTAAACGGCGGCATAGAGATGAGCTCACTTGTTTCAAAGCATGGGAAGCGCATAATACAGAGCGAACAATTACCTGAAGAAATACAGCAACAACAAAAACAGCAGCCCGCCAAACTGAAATTATGTGAGCGTATGAGTGCATGGGCATGCAGATGAAAGTGAAAGAGAAGAATAAGAAGCACGTCAACGCCATGACATGAACAGAAAAATCGTCCAAACGCAAAGAAACGTCAAACCCTTATCTTTCGTTCTCAAGAGAATTTTTTTTTTCTTTTTAATTTTTTTCCCCCATTACAATTGACATCAAGACGGTCTCGGATTATTCCATTTCTCTGTTCCCTACGAAGTACTGTAGATCAGAGTAATGAATATGACAACTACATTCTTGATTTTGTTTCTCTCTCTCTCTCTCTCTCTCTCTCTCTCTCTCTCTCTCTCTCTCTCTCTCTCTTCTAATTTTTAGTAGGGTAATTTCTAATCGGCTAACGACACAAACACAGCCTCACGTCAGTATCTCACGAGGAAGAAAACGACGAAACAGCTACAGACGCATCCTACTGAAAACACTCGACTTTTAAATAAAATTCTCTCCTGTTAGACTTACATCAGCGTCTTCCAGGAGAAAAAAAAAAAAGACGCAAAGACTCGTCCTTATGAAAGCATACACACTAAACTTTAAAATAAAATCCTCCTTTAGCGTAACAGCCGAATAGTTCAAGGGCAGCACATCAGAAAACTTTTGAACGACAGTGGCCTCCCCTCCTTCAATAGTCTGAAAGCATAAAGTACCCCTGGGACCGACGATACACGGTCAGATTTTAATTCAGTATAAAGAAAGACAGGATTGATCTTTCACTCCCTTGTCTTTCACTCTCTTGTCACCCTGTCAGCACTACACTTTAACCCTCCTCTCCTCTCTCTCTCTCTCTCTCTCTCCTCTGCCTGTCTGTTTCTCTCCTTAATTCTGTCTGTCTCTCCTTGGTTCAAGGCAAGACAAAACATTTCATTTAACAAAAGCTACAACAGCCCATTAGTCAGAGGGAAGAAAAAAATAATGCATAAATGATGACAACATAAAATTTCATGTGCAGTTAGTTAAAAAATTAACATGTCAGATACACAGCATGCATCAAGGCACTACTAGCAACAATCAGCGCTCTCTTTAAGACCCCAAACTTCAGCAACATAAAAGACCCCACACTTCAGCAACATAAGTTTACAAAAAATGTCCACCATAAAATTATGTCTGTTGAACGTAATCTTTTCTTGAACTTTATTGTTTGTATATCCATATTTCTAGCCTGTTGCGAAATCAAACAATCCTACGAAGTAGTTAACAACTGATTCATCGCTTCTCTTCTCTTCTTCACTCACTCACCAAATAAGACAACGTCTTCATTACCTGTTTCCAAGCTCTGGGATTCATGTACGTGTTGATAACATCACAGCGCTCATGAATCATAGTGAGGAACGACATTCCTATCTTTCATTGCTTATCATGAAGACTCGTTTTCCTAACAAAAGATCTAGCAGCCTCAAATCGGGGGCAATGAATAATTATAGTCCTGTCCTCCCTCCCTCTTCCTGCACACATGTTATTAATCAGAAGTACTGCACAAGAAGATGAATCAGATGCAAATGACGTCAGGTTTCTCATTTTTCTCCTCTGGGGGGTGGCTGTATTTGTTCTTGACACACACCCCCTTCATTCTTCCTCTCCTCTTAATTGTATCCCGCCCCCTCTCCCTCCTCCCCATCTTGCTATCCTAACTCTTAGTCTCTCAAGACTTGTCGGTACCAGAAACTGCTGCATTTGGAGATGAGACACACACTTTTCCAATCCCAAATTTAATCTTCTGAGGATCACTGCTTCTTTCTGTCTACCTGTCTCTCTGTTTGTCTGTCTGCCTTCCCAAAATAGTACACCCTATCCATAGGGCATACTATGCTTGCTCTCCCTCTCTTTCTCTCTCCTCTCCCTTTCCCATCATTCCTTAGTGCTCTTTCTCATAGTAGTAGTGTCTCGGACCTGGGGTAGCATCAATCAGTCTATGAAGGAATCCCAAGGGACCCCGTGAAGATGGTGCTTCATTCCATGGTGATGCCTACTAAGGTTTCTCTGCTGCCTCCAATCCTGTTATAGGTTAGCAGTGAAGATAATGGATAGGTCTCCTGGGCTGTCCCTCACCAGAGGTCTGCTGTTCGTCCCCATAGCTGAGGAAAGAAAGGGGCAGTGGCAAGACTTCTCTCTCGGCCATCTCTCGGTCATTTGGCAACTCTTCAGACTACTGACTTCTCTTTGCTGCCTTTTACGAAAGTAGACTTTCAAAGGAGGACTTTCATCTACACCCATCCCCCCTCTTACTCTGTCTCAAAAAAAAAAATCTTAAAACGGTTTGGATGAGGTTCCTCTCCAGTAAGCTTGGTGCCTTTTTGTGTTGCACTGTGATCTGGTGTGGTGTGACAGTGACATGATTGAAAGAGAGAGAGAGAGAGAGAGAGAGAGAGAGAGAGAGAGAGAGAGAGAGAGAGAGAGAGAGAGAGAGAGAGAGAGAGAGAGAGAGAATACGAGAATATTTTACAGAGGGCAAAACGGATACGCAAATAGCTTTCTTACATTATGCCTTTACTGTTGGTCGAACCCACAGGATATTCCATCTCCTAGATCTCATGATAAAAAACAAGAAGCTTACAAACAGTTTCAATTGAAAGAGGATCATTAAATGAAATACTCAGTACAACCAGCTGCAAAAGGACCATTATGAAAAGATTAAAGAAGAACACAAAGGCTGGTTATAATGAATTGTCGACATGCACACACATTGAGAGAGAGAGAGAGAGAGAGAGAGAGAAGAGAGAGAGAGAGAGAGAGAGAGAGAGAGAGAGAGAGAGAGAGAGAGAGAGTAGAGAGAGAGAGACAGAGACAGACAGACAGACAGACAGAGACAAAGAGACAGAGAGAGTACGAATGCAATATTTTACTGAGGGCAAAACAGATATGCTAGAAGATTTTTTTTTTCATCATGCCTGTACTGGTTTGTCGAGCAAATAGGAGATTCCATTACCATTTCCTCATAATAAAAACAAAGAGGAAACCCCCAAAATTACAACATTAAAAAAAAAAATCATTAAATATGTGTAGAAAATCAAACACTGAACACAAAGAACAAAATTACACACACAGATTCAACTGCAAAATGAACATCAAATAAAACGCTCAATACACCAGCTGCAAAAGGAGCATTGGGTAAAGATTAATGCAAAATATGAAGGCTATCAATAATAAATTGTCAACAAACACACACACGTTGCGAGAGAGAGAGAGAGAGAGAGAGAGAGAGAGAGAGAGAGAGAGAGAGAGAGAGAGAGAGAGAGAGAGAGAGAGAGAGAAGAGGCAGGAAAGAAGTCACAAGAGAAAAAGTCCACAAGCGACATCATCATCCAAGACATAGAAACAAACCCGCCCTCCCAGATGGAGGCCATATTTCAGCAGGCGAGAGCTGTTCCTGTCAGCCGGTGAGGCCGTGAAGAGACCATTAACACATGTCATTGGGCCTCCACCATCGCTCATCATGCTGACAGACAACCTCTCCATTCGCCTTCAATTTGGCCACGAGTGTTACAGCAAGGCGAGAGAGAGCAAGATAATCACCTGATCAACGTCGTAACACTTGCAGGTGGCATGCAAGCACTATTCGTTTACGCCAGCACTATTATTTACATTCTGCATGGCAAGGGTTTGCCAACATTTAATCTCATCATATTTTTTTTTTTTCCGGTCGTCGTCAACAGTCAATGAATAACAACGAGTTGAATAGCATAGGTTTTGCAGTTTTCTGTAAATACTTTTGACAGCCAGTTAAGAGCTTTTATTCTTTCTTTCTAACAGTAATGAGCATTAAATCCAATGGAAAAAAACCTAATCTCAAGGCAGAAGGACACTTTGAATATTGGCTCAAAGAAAAAAAAAAAATTCCCGGCAAATGATTTGAAATCTGTTATTTCACCTTGTCAAACAACAAAAAACAGTAAATAATGAGCATTTAATCCAATGTTAAACAAGGTTCACCCCGGCACTCTTTACAGTTCTCTATTCTTGCTCTAACCCTTAAGTGACAAATGGGCTAGGGTAAAAACTTTGGAACATATGCATTTTTGCACCAACTCCTTTATTGCGGTGAAAAGATAAAACACATGACAGGTTTTAAAAACTGCTAAACATTTGCTTTATGCCACGTCGAAATGTGAGAGAAGGGCTTCAGACATAATGAGGTGACAAACAATGAGATTAAACTGTAGAGTTATCGGGGGGTTGGGGGGGGGGGGAAAATGCTTGTTCTGTTATTATGCCAAGAGGCCACAGGTTAGAGAGAGAGAGAGAGAGAGAGAGAGAGAGAGAGAGAGAGAGAGAGAGAGAGAGAGAGAGAGAGAGAGAGGAGCGCACTACCACACAAGCAGAGCTAGGATTTGGAGTTTACTCCTTGCAACTGTGAACGTGTATGCCACCAGCATCAAGTGATAAGAATCATTTGCATGCAACCTCACAGATGGCATTACCATGGGCACTATCAGGGGCTCCAGTAGCGTTCTCTAAGGGAATGGGGACAGAGGGAAAGAAACCTCAGAAAACCAGACCTCATCCGTAAGATGATTCGACATGCTCCTCATCCACTGGTTATAAACCTTCCATTTCTTCAATCCAATCGACCACCGAGGTTCCTACGGCTGATCAAAACGACCATGTCATAATTCATGTTCTGTAGGGAAATTAGCTACCAACATTTTCTTTGCATCTCATGAATATATGTATTTGTGCACGACTGGTGTCAGATGCGTGAAGCCTGACCTGCTGTGATAAAAAAAGCAAATGAATAACATCAACGCAGAAGGACATTTTGAAAGGGTTCAAACAAAAACAAAAATTCCCTGCAGATTATTCGAAATCAGTTATTCTACTTTGTCAAACAACACAAATCAGTAAGCGACTAACCAATTAGACAAGCTAAAGTACAGGGAAACCAAGAAACAGGCATCTATCTAATAGGAAAGACATAACGTAACATTCAGCAAACAAACATGAAAAGGTAACAATGGCAATCTGGTAAAAGCATGCTCATTTGGATGGAGAGAGAGAGAGAGAGAGAGAGAGAGAGAGAGAGAGAGAGAGAGAGAGAGAGAGAGAGAGAGAGAGAGAGATGTATGATCAGTGCCTTCACAATCACTGAGTTCTCAACAGATGAAGCGAAAGTTGGAGCTGAAGGCTGCTTATAAATGCCCCTTTAAAAGGGCCCCGTCTCTCTACCACCAGACAGACAACCCATCACTTCCTTTGTTTTTTTTTTTTTTTTCCTTCTTCTTCAGTCTTTCCCATTTTCATCCTGTTAACTTTCTCTATCCTCTTCCACCCTTCTCTGGTTGATATATGGCTTAAAGTTTTCATAGTTTATGTGCCTATCAGGGGAAAACTCATACTCTTCTCTGACAGACACGGAACCTGCACTCCACTTTGTGGTTTATAAGACTTTATTTTTCACTATCAGTTATATGTTGCCAACAATATTCGTAGTCAGATATATGTATCTTTATTTAGATGTGCGTGCTTCCGTTACCTTCTTCACAGAAAATAGCCAAGTCTGGCGTGTTTACATACAACTGATGGTCAGACAAAAAGATCTCTTTGTAATTTACAATCACAACGTAGTTTTGCAGCCAGCAGTATTGAATATGCGTTAAGCATATTGGTTGTTATCTTAATCTTCATGTGATAACAAACGTTTAAACTTTCGACTGCTTGTTCACACTGTCAGGAAGGGGTCAGTGGGTGAAGTATGTATGCAATGACTTAAAATGTAGGTGAAGAAAACAAGGTAACCGTGCATCACTCTTTTGAAGTTACTACAGATGTAACACAGACAGAGCTGAGGACTGCCTTTGATGTTGGAGGACAACAGCAAAGCTCACAATTTCTGCTGCAGTCACCACTCCATGTAACCACCTTCAATCTACCCAGCCTGAGACTCAATTCATAATTGCACACACTTACTGAATACACACTGAGCGTTGTTGGGTTTTGAACGGTATTTGTGATTGTTAATAATTTCCTTGAGTATACCCAGTCCAACAGAACAGATTTAGTTTAACTGCCAAAGAGTAATACGGCACCCAGAATTAGGTGCAGATGATTCACACAAATCTTCAGTCAGCTGGGAACACAGATGACAGACTGATGCTGGTGAATTTGAAATTACCATTTACATCTTTGATTTTACATACAAGTATCAGCAAATAGGCTGTGTGGGAACCTTTTGAAAATTCAGACGATCATGCAATTTTTTGGCTGTATGATCTACAGAACACACGCTTTTTCCACTGCAAAAGGCTAATATATATATCTACGGCTACGTATAGGTGATTCATATAAACACAGACGACAGAGCTATCAGATTCTTTTGAATGTGAAAAAAAAAAACGTTTGAAAGAACAGACTTTAGAATTAAGTATAAGAAAGAGGGAGCTGAGAAGTAGGGGAACTTTAGAAATGTTGACAGTAAATGGAGCAAAGCTCATTTTACACAAAAAAAAAAAAAAAAAAAAAAAAATGGAAACTCGTGGGTGTCACGAGAAATTGTCAATACTGATTAGAGTCAGGACATAAAAATCTTTAACTCTCTTTTCTGATTCCTGGCAGTCTGTGATTCCGATCACTAGCCAGTAATTTTTTTCTACCCATCTATTCCCAGCACTCTCCAGCACCTCATCCAAAGCCACTTGGGTGGAATATAGAGGATGTTTACAAGAGATCAATTAGTTGATAACGACTCATTCTGATCTCTTCTTGAATGTGACTGTACCTACACATCAGCACACTGACACACCCACACATGTTTGAACTGAATCGAAGAACAATATCCCAGAGTCACTTTCCCCTCTGTACGACTATTTCAAAGTCACAGTCAAACTCCTTTGATGTCCAGGCGGGAATTAAAGTTGACTTCCCTTCAAAGTTTCTCGCCAGTGCCGCATCAGTTCTGTCAATGAAAGTCCTTCTGTTCCTTATCCCCTTTCTGCTCGATTGGCTTAGTCTTTCAATGCAGCTCTTTAGTCTCTCCGTCTGTTGGTACAAAGTTTCATATGAAGAAAACTGAGGATTGTCTTCTCACTGTCAGCGTGTATCTTCCCCTCCTCCTCACTCCCCCTCCCTCTTTTTGCCCCACCCCCACCCCCCCCCACCCACACACACACACACACACTTCTTCCGGATCCGTATTCCCGTAACGCTACTTATCCATCTCGGATTCTAAGACAGTATCCATCAGTCCGTGGAACCCCAGGAGACTGTACGATGATGGCGCTTCATTCCGTGGTGACGTGTTGAAAGGTTTCCCTGTCGCATCTAAACCTGTCAAGGGTTAGCAGCGTCGGTAATGGAAAGGTCCCTGAGGCTCTGTCTGTCCAGACGTTCATCATTGAAGAGAATGGGAGAGACCACAGAAAGGGGAAGCACTCTTGTGCAATTCCCAGTCATGCGGATCTCTTTGGATTTGAACGGAAGGCTGGCTCTTGTACTGCTACTCAGTAGAAAAACCTAAACCTAGTTAAAAAAAAAAGGCAAACTAAAAATTGAAATTAGATAATGGATCACACTGCTGTCAAACATCAGTGTGCTTGCGTGCGTGCGAGTGTGCGTGCGTGCGTGTGTGTGTGTGTGTGTGTGTGTACTGTGTGTGCGTGCGTGCGAGCGTGCGTGTGTGTGCACACGCATGCGCGCGTGTATGCCAGCAATCGCTCAACAATTTTGGTTTGTTCATGGGTCTGAAGTTGCTATCCCCCCTCCCTCCCCCGTTTCTCTTTCACTCTCTCCCCGCCTCTCCCTCTCGCAGGCACACACACACACACACACACACACACACACACACACACACACACACACACACGTGTGTGTGCGCGCGCGCCAAATAGGGTATTCATCTCCTAGTCTGTTGCCGATACTCACACAAAGTATTGATTTATCCTCTCCTTACATGAAAAAGCTTTGAAGTCACAAGATTTCCTCATGAAGCCATGAACGGAAGTGTTTGGAATACCCCCAAAATACAATGGGTCATTAACCACACACACACATACAGACAGAGAGAGAGAGAGAGAGAGAGAGAGAGAGAGAGAGAGAGAGAGAGAGGAAATGGAAAGTCAGTGTCTTCAGAATCGATGAGAGCTAGACAGGTGAGGCGAAAGTTATAACTGAGGACCACTTATAAATATCTCTTTGAAGGGTCCCTGTCTCTCTTCTAAGCGGAAGCAACCACATCCTGTTCCGCTTATTTTATCCCTCCCCCCTCCTTCTCTCCCCTCTAGCTCTCTCCATTTTTCTCCCACCCGCCTTCCAATCGCCCTTTCTCGCTATGTGACAAGCGGCTTGGCAGATCTGTGATCGTTTTTCTTTTTCAGTGGATGCGTTGTTGATAACCCGTTTGGGAATTCACTTCATGGTTCAAGAGTGGGCTTGAAATCTTTTTTCTTTTGACTGATATCTTGGGGGTAACTGATATAGAGCAAGGAAGTTAATAAGAATGACTTTACTGGTTCACACGCATGGGAAGCATTACAATCACCTAGGGAAATAAACAGCAAAACAACTTTGTGAGCATATCAGCAACAACTTAATGAGCGTATCAGTAAGTCACGCAAATGTGCATGAACGAGAATATTACGAATGTTAGCTCCATGACATGGACGAAATTGCTGTTCAAATGCAAAGAATCACCTATTCCACATGTTATTCTTCGAGGACTCTTCTTATTTTCTGTTTTCCTTAACACTTAAAATCAGAACAATCTAGGACAATTTCTTTACTGTGTCCCCTTAGAAGTATATTAGATTAGAGTTAATTCTAAGGACAGTTGAAATGAATATGGCAGTTAAATTTTCGTAAAGGGCAAATGTTCCTGCTCTCTCTCTCTCTTTTCTCTTCTTCCCTCTCTCTCTCTCTCTCTCTCTCTCTCTCTCTCTCTCTCTCTCTCTCTCTCTTCCATTTATTACAGATCAAATCGGCACAGATGTACCACAGTATCCCCCTGGAGAAAAAAAAGACGCAACAGACGCATCCCACTGAAAACACACTCCGCTTGGAAATAAAATCCTTCTTTATGGTAACAGCCATATAGTTCAATGACAGCACGTCAGAAAACTTTTGAACGACAGTGACCTCCCTCCTTCAATAGTCTGAAAGCATAAAGTACCCCTGGGACCGACGATACACGGTCAGATTTAATTCAGTATAAAGAAAGACAGGATTGATCTTTCACTCCCTTGTCACCCCTGTTCAGCTCTACACTTCAACCCTCTCAACCTCTCTCTCTCTCTCTCTCTCTGTCTCCCTTTGTCTCTCTGCCTGTCTCTTTTTGTCTGTCTCTGTCTCTCTCTCTCTCTCTCTCTCTCTCTCTCTCTCTCTCTCTCTCTCTCTCTCTCTCTGTGCCACTTCCCCGTTAACTCAAAGTAAGACAAAATATGTTCATTTAGCAAAAAAAAACTACAGCAATCAAACGGAAAAAAAAAACGCATACGTAAATGCAACGTACATTTTCTTGCGAAAAAAAAAAAAAAAAGCGTATTACGTCGTGAATCAGAATACACATAAAAGCACTTCTAGCCACAATTATTGCTATTGATTTGGTTCAGCATCGAGTTCGTCTGTCGAGAGCTTGCGTAATGTAAATTGATAAACAACAAATCTTGACATATCACTTGACAACAGCAGTCATTTTGTAGAGCTCCCTCTTGGTTAATCAATATTTGTCAGAAAGAAAACGTTTAAGTATCTCATCATAGGATTTACAAGAAAACAAAAGGTGTATTTTATCCTTACCTTCTTTAGAAATTAGTCCATGTGTTATGCAGTCATTCAGACATAACCAATATCCACGATTCGTAAAGCCACAAAAATTGCTAGAAGAATCTTGAATAAATTACTTTTGAATCAGTTGCTTTTTAAGATGTTAGAAAGTTTCGGACCAAAAGCGTCTTTGAAAGAACAATACAATTGACAATTCTCCCTAGATTCTATCATCTGTTGCCACTTGTGTTGAACACATTGGTCTTTCTTTAAATTCACATCCAAAACCATTTTCATAACCTGCAGCTTGGGGCCGGAACAGCTCAGTGGTACAGCGCCGGACTTGTAATCTTGGTGATGATCCTGGGATTGCAGATTCGAATCTCCGCCGGGCCGTTTCGGTACAGGTTTATTTTTCTCCCTCGGAGTTAACATTGGTTCTGACTCCATTTCCCATAGTCCTTCAACTGAGACTATAACCAAAGTTCCGTGTGTGAACGCGCGCATAACATCTTGCACACACGTAAAATCCCATCACCAGCTTTCGGAAGAGAAGGCCAGTCTGGCCGTTGGTATGGATGAACACGTTACACATAGCATGCACCTTCCCCGAAGCTAGAGTATGGCTGCCTTAATGGCGGGATAAATAACGGTCATACACACAAAACTCCACTCCCTTTGTTGGGTAGATGGGACTAATCCTTGCTTGTCTATACAGGAGTGTTCGTAGGAGTATCGGCCTGCGTACGAAAAACAAACAACAACAACAACAACAACAACAACAAACCAACCAACCAAACACACAACAACAACAACAATTCAAAACAACACTCCCCCTCCCTGCAGTACCAAAGCCATCTACTGTTCATGTATTCTTTATTTTTGTTACCCAGTTGTATTATTATGCTAAATCAAAACTATTTCACACAAGATGCATGAGTGCATATGAGAACTGATGACGGCATGATTCTTTCTTCTTCCTTGGGATAGTTGTATTTATGCTTCCATTGGTGATCCCCCCTTTTCCTTCTTCCTCTCCTCTGAACTGTGTCTCCCTATCTTTCTATGCTATTGCCCAGTGTCTCAAGACTTGTCTGTAACAGTAACTGGTGCATATGGAGATCGGACACACTTTTCTAATCCCCATTTTGATCCCCTAAGGTTAGTTGTCCCTTTCTGTCTGTCTGTCTGTCTCATGCCATCTCTCTCTCTCTCTCTCTCTCTCTCTCTCTCTCTCTCTCTCTCTCTCTCTCTCTCTCTCTCTCTCTCTCTCTCTCTCTCTCCCCCCAGTCCTACCATACAGCTTACTGTTTTTGCTCTCCCCCCCCCCCCCCCTCTCTCTCTCTCTCTTTCTCTGTCTTGTCACTCCACTGAAGTGACTTCCCTTGTCTGGCTGCCAGCAAGTCGAACTTCTCAAAGCTCCGTAAATTTTGTCTGCATTAACAAGAAAACTTTTAAAATGCCCCGTTGAAGGTCTTCCACTGAATTTACAACATATTCTGAACGCCGCTCTGTGTAACATGACGTTACTGTCTTTTAAAATTGACGGCTGTAGTCGTTCTTCGATTAAAACCGATTGCCCGACTATTCCCCTGCCACGAAAGCCCAAGCTCAAAGTGCCGTGTTCAGGAGAAAATGTCCGTCGCAGGTCAACAGGGACAGGAGATGGGCAGAGGAACACTGGAAGCAAAAGGCAAGTGAATGCGTTCTTTCCCCATCCGGTCTGTTCCTGCCACCCCCCACCTTGTCTGTGACACATCGCCGGCAGAAGTGACGACATCAGTGGAGCTGCCTGTGCTGATATCTTTTAGTCTTCTGACCACCACCCCATCAACTGTATCTTCACTTGCACCAAGTATACCGTTTGGAATGTGACACACATCGACATGGCGCAGTGTGATACAGACAGTGAGTCAGTAACTATTTTTCCCAAGACCCAAGAGGTCGAAGTGCATCGTGTCTTGTCCTGTGCTTTTTGTTTGCAATGTCCTTGACGGTAACTAACCCCCTCTCTTCTTAAATTTGATTTTTCCCACGTTGGAATTCCAAAATGACTTTGATTCAGATAAACAAAGCATTACTGAAGAATATGTTTTCTGATGCAGTATGTGAAGACAATCCATTAGTAATTACAACACAGATTTCAATTCAACACGAAAATGAAGCCTTCGTTGCAGAGAGCAAAACCATTCTATGATAAACAGTAGTTGTGATTGTAAGGATTCCTCTGATCTAAATAAGTCAACGACAGCCCATACAGACAAGATTACAATAAGAGACATCATGACATGTTTGGAAGAAACAACAAGGAAGATGGATGACCGCTTGTGTTCCTTCAAGGAAGAACTGAGAGGCTGCGCGACACGTAACACAGAGGGCAAAAATAAAACCCTTGGCGGTCCATCGTGACTCCTGCACTGTCGCATCGCTGTTGTTCATAAACATTTTGAGAATCTGACTGTGATTAATGTTCGATGTTGATAACTGAACTCGCTGTTTTCCGTGATCTGGATTCCTCGTCACAATGAACTTTTCCTGTTATGCATCGCTTATGATTATTTCTCATTCTCGTTCATGCACAGCCCCTGCCCCGATTCATCTCCCATCCTTGTGAATGGGCTTTGTAAAGCTTACCACAATAAACCATTCATTCATTCATTCTCTTGTCTCTCCCCTTCCAATCATTTCTTTGTGCTGTTTCTCACAGTAGTAGTGTCTGAGACCTCGGACAGCTTTCATCAATCTAAGGTAGAATCATAAAAGGACGCTGTGAGGACGGCACTCTGTTCCGTTGTGATGCCTTCAAAGATTTCCCTGCTTCTCCAAATCCCGCTAGAGGCTAGTGGTGGGATAACTGATAGGTCCTTTGGGCTCTCCCTCCCCAGAGATGTGCCGTTCGTCCCAGAGCAGAGGGAGGGCAGGGGCAGAGACGAGACTTCTCTCTCAGTCGTCTCTCGGTCATTTGGCAACTCTCCAGACCGCCAGGTTTTTTTGGCTTCCCTGTGCTGCTTTTCACGAAGGTAAACTCTCAAAGGATGAATTTCATCCACTTGGACACCCATCCCCCATCTTACCCTGCTTCTAAGTAAAGAACTTAAAGAGGTTTGGATGAAGTTTCTCTCCAGTGATTGTGGTGCTCTTTCTTGTGAAGTACTGTGATTTAGTGTGGTGTGATGATGTGATGTGAACTGAGAGAGAGAGAGAGAGAGAGAGAGAGAGAGAGAGAGAGAGAGAGAGAGAGAGAGAGAGAGAGAGAGACATTCACATGCGGCACCAAATCCAAAACAGAAAGTGACAGCAGCATCCAAAACACAGAAACAAACCCGCCCTCCCATATGCAGCCCATATTCCAGCAGGCCAGAGCTTTTCTTGTCAGCAGTTGTGGCCTTGAAGAGACCATTAACACATGTCACTGGGCCTCCCCATCGCTCATCATGTTGACAGACAACCTCTCCATTCACCTTCAATTTGGCCGTGGGTGTGACAGCAACAGAGCGAGATCATGACATGATTAAGGCCGTTACACTGGCGGGTGGCATGCTAGAACTATTCGTTTACTCCAGCACTATTAATTACACACTGAGTGATGGGGGCTCACCGAGACTTGAATTCATTATATCGTTTCTTCCTGTCACCAAACAGTCGTTGGATACCAACTATTTGAATATCGCATTTACTGCAATTTTCTGCAAAAAACTTTAGTAGCCAGTTGAAAGCTTTCATTCTTTCTTATTAGCAATGATAAGCATTCAATTCAATGTTTTCTTAATGAGGTTCACCAAGGATTTCCTTTCAAATATCTTTTCTTGTTTTAAACCCTTCAGTGTCAAACAGGTGATAGCAAAGTTTTGGAGCTGTTGCATTCTTGCACCTACTCACGCTATTGTAAGAATAATCGTTCGTGGTTGTAGGTGGAAAGAAAAAAAAATGATGGGTTTTAGAACCACAAAATATCTACTTTCTGTCATACTGAAGCGTGAGAGAAAGACTTCAGACATCATGAGACGACAAGCAGTTAAAGAGTGTGACTGTGAAGTCATCTTGAGTTGGGAAAACAACTGGCTTTAAGAATACGTTGAATTCTGAAGTTACGCATTGTGGCAAGAGCTCTGGAACAGAGAGAGAGAGAGAGAGAGAGAGAGAGAGAGAGAGAGAGAGAGAGAGAGAGAGAGAGAGAGAGAGAGAGAGAGAGAGAGAGAGAGAGAGAGAGAGAGAGAGAGAGAGAGAGAGAGAGAGAGAGAGAGATGTTCAGTGCCTTCACAATCACGGAGTTCTCAACTGATGAAGCGAAAGTTGGAGCTGAATGCCGCTTAGAAATGCCCCTTTAGAAGGGTCCTGTCTCTCTACCAGGACAGACAACCCATTAATTCCTTCCTGTTTTGCTTTTTTTCTCCTTCTTCTGTCTTTTCCACTTTTATCCAGTTTTAACTTCCTCAATCCTCTTCCAGGCTTCCGTGCTCAACATATGGCTTAATGGTTTCATAGTTTATGCGGCTGTCAGGTGAAAACTCCTCATACTCTACTCTGATAGAAATGGAACCTGTCCCAACATTACAATTAGTTATAATTATGTTGCAGTCATTTTTTTTTTTATTTTATTAGAAATGCTTTTATTTACTTAGATGTGCATATGTCCATTATCTTCTTCATAAAAAATGAGTAAGTCTGCTGTTTTTTCATACAACTCGTCATCAGAAAAAAAACAACATTTTACAATTTACATTCACAACGCAGATTTTGGGGTAAGAAGTGCTGAATATGCGTTTAGTAAATTTGTGGTTACTTTAATCTACATGTCATAAGGAAAGTTTAACTCGTTGTTCACTCTGACAGGAAAGGGTGGGAGGGTGAAGTGTATAGGCAATGATGTAAAATGTAGGCACAGAAAAAAAGGTGACAGTGCCTTACTATCTAGAACTGACTACAGATGAGACACAGACAGAGCTAAGAACTGGTATTGATGTTGGAAGACAACAGCACTGCTCACAATTTCTGCTGCTGCCACCAGTCCATGTAACCACCTTCAATCTACCAGCCTGATTATTGCACACACTTACTGCATACATACCGTGCGTTGTTGGGTTTTGAAC
>JADBJO010000761.1:132500-140000 GCA_016801955.1 Conus betulinus | reverse complement strand
CGTGTGTGTGTGTGTGTGTGTGTGTGTGTGTGTGTGTGTGTGTGTGTGTGTGTGTGTGTGTGTGTGTGTGTGTGTGTGTGTGTGCGTGTGTGCCCGCGTGTGTATGTGTGTGTGTGCATGGATGTGCGTGAGTGCATGCGTGCGCACGCGCGCGCGTGTATGTGTGTGTGTGCGCGCGCGCGCGCAAATTCCCCTCTCTATTGACAATGATTGGGTACAGGAATCGTCATATCCATATCCATCATCTTTGCTGGGCCAGGCACCATGAAATATGTGCATTGTGGCGGCATATCTGATACAGACAAAACTGATGAAAAACCACTCCACTTGCTTGCTTATGAATAATCTAACGATATACCAGACAATCACCATTCAAGACAGAATTCTAAATGCAAAGTCTTGTTTGACAGTAGACACAGAACGAGTGAAAGGCAAATTTCTTTTTAACTTACATAAATCAACCGTTCCTGTCCTGTGTGTCTTGTGTATACCCAATCACCACAGACCAGTACGAAAGACAACACTTGACCATGAAACTCTCTCCTAGTTACTCGGATCGAATCATTTCCAGAATCCACACTTTCGACACATTTACACAGTGCTTCCCTTCAAATCTCTGATTGCTGCTTTAACCCGTAAGTCCAACATTGTTATGACAAAATTTCCGACCGATGCATTTTTGCATCAAGCCATGCTATTTTAAGAATTATGTCTTTTTTGTGGGGAGAAAAAGAAAACGAACACATAACTAGGTTTAGAACTGCAAACATTTCTATTTGGTGTCACTCAAAAGACTGAGAGATTGAATTAAGATATGATGAAGTGACAAACAGTGGAAGAGAGCGATTGTGTCGCTTGGGGCCGGGAAATGCTGGGCTCTCGAACTCCTGGCATTGAAAAAGTTCAATTTTATATCATGCGCTAAGGCCAGAACTTGAGAAACACACACACACACACACACACACACACACACACACACACACACACACACACACACCCGCACGCACGCACACACACGCACGCACGCGCACGCACGCACGCACGCACACACACACATCAAAACACAAGAAAGTCACTATGCAGGGGGTAGGATCTTAAGATACTGATCTAATGAAGAATTCAGTTTGTTAACCTTTTTTTTTAAGTGTAAATTCCTGGGAGTATGAAGACACATTCGATCTTAATTGAAAGGTAGGCCAGACTGATCAACATTCTCATGATTCATGGTAGTCCATCATTCAAATCATGGTCAATGGTCGATGGTCGTTCTTAACTATCCGCCCTCAGCTCTCCAAAACCTCATCTCAAACCATTCCCATGGACATAAAGAACGTTTAGAAGCGAATCCATTCTCTTATTGCGTATGACTGCACCCAGACATCGTCCAACTGAAACACCAGCAGGCCTAGATTGGATCGATAAAGAAGAATACCCCAGTTTCCCTTTCCCCTTTGCACACACACTCTTTTTCCAAGTCCGTCCAAGCCAAAATCCTCAGGAGCTAAAGTGCGAATTAAAGTTGACCTCCTTCCATCCTTTCTCTCCCTTGCTGTATGCGCTCTGTCAACGTAACAGCCCTCCTGCTCAACCACTTTCTGCTTAGCTGCCTCTGTCTTTCAACGCAGTTCTTCAGTCTCTCAGTCTGTTGGTAAAAAGTGTCAAGAAAGGTAGACTGCCGCATCTAATTTTGTCGAGGGCTAGCAGTGTCAGTGATGGGGAGATGTATGGGATTCTGTCCTTGCAGAGGTTCGCCACTGTCAAGACAAGGAGAGACCAGAGAAAGAGGAAGCACTCTTGGACAATTTTTTTTTTTTTTTTTTTGATCTGTTTTGGATTTGAAACAGTAAACTGACTGTTGTATAGTTTTTTTTTTTTATTAATTAAAGATTACAGTACGCCACTGAAACGCTTGAACTGAGTTTTAAAAACAGCCAAAACAAGCAAACAAAAAAGAAAGAACACTGACAATCAAACAATAATAACAGTGTGAGTGTGTATGAGTGTTTGTATAATTATGTGTGTCCATACATACATGCGTGCATGCGTGACAGGAGTTGATCTAGAACATTTTTATTTTGTTCAAGAAAAAGTGCTCTGTCACTCTCTCTAACACACAGGCTCACGCGCGAGCGCGCGCGCGCGCGCGCACACACACAAACACACACACATACATATACCTTTGATACAATAGATCACTCCATTCTTATCTCAAGACTTAACACTTCTTTTGGTCTTTCTGGTTCTGTCCTTTCCTGGTTCTCTTCATATTTTTCTGATCGCACGCAAACTGTTTCAGTGAAAGATGTTAAGTCCCCACCAAGAGCACGTCAGTTTGGTGTCCCTCAGGGATCTGTGCTGGGACCGGTTTTGTTTGTGCTATACACCCAGCCTCTCTCAGCCATTATCAGCCAACACTCTCTCCTTCACCATAGCTTTTCAGATGACAACCAGCTGTATATCTCTGCCCATCTCAGTCAGCTTTATGAAATAATCTCCTCTTCTCAAGTTTGCATTACCGATGTTAAATCATGGATGCACAATAACAAACTACAACTTAACGCAGACAAAACTGAAATAATCCTCATTGTTTCAAAACACACTATTAGAACTCATTCTCTCTCTAGTTCCATAAATGTTGATGGAAATGAAATAAAGCTATCAGTGTTTGTTTCGTAACTCGGCGTTACAATCGACCAAACTCTCTCTTTCAAACAACATATCTCTAATGTGTGCAAGTCCTGCTACCTTGAACTTCGTAGAATTAGCTCAGTTCGCCGCTTCCTCACTCAAAAATGCCCTGAAGACTCTAATCTGTGCTTTTGTCCTGTCTCGGCTGACTATTGTAACTCCCTCCTTGCCGGTTGTCCCTTAACACTCATCTCTAAACTTCAAAAAGTTCAGAACAATGCCGCCCGTCTGATCTCCCGCTCTCTAGATCTGATCACATATCACCAATTCTGTCATCCTTACACTGGCTTCCAGTTCAATCTCGCATTGACTTTAAAGTTCTCCTCCTGGTTTTCAAATCACTGAATAATCTGGCTCCCTCCTACCTCTCTGACTTCCTCCATCTCTATGTTCCGTCTCGCAACGTACGCTCATCCACCGATTCTCGTCTGCTTCGGCTTCCCTCTGCTCGCCTGAAAACTTCAGGCCAACGATCTTTCTCTTACCAGGCACCTGCTCTATGGAATAGTCTCCCTTCTTCTCTGCGTAACATGGACTCTTTAGAGACTTTTAAAACCTCCCTAAAGACACGTCTTTTCCCTCGGACTGATTAATGATATTCACTTACCACTGTGCGCGTGTTTGCTGATGCTAAACGCGCTCGTCTGTCTGTCTGTCTGTCTGTGCGATTTTTTTCTGTAATATGCGCTTTGGGCTCTCACGAGGTAAAGCGCTCTATAAATATCCTTTTACATTACATTACATTACACACACACACACACACACACACACACACACACACACACACACACACACACACATACTTATGTCTACCAGCCTCTCATCTGTCGGTGTGTCAATGATATTCACACAATGCCTCAGTTTGCCTCTCCCACAAGACCAAAAATGTCAGCTCAACGTCCTTCTTGCTGAGAATACAAGCTTTTGGAATACCCCAAACAAAAAAGTGAATTTTAACATACGAACACACACACACACACACACACACACACACACACACACACACACACACACACACATTAGCGCAGAGAGAGAGAGAGAGAGAGAGAGAGAGAGAGGGGGGGGGGGAGTGGCGAGTTCGGTGTCTTCACAATCGATGAATGCTAGACAGGTCAAGCAAAAGTTATAACTGAGGGCCGCTTATAAATGCCCCTTTGAAGGGCCCCTGTCTCTCTTCCTGGGCGGAAGCCATCACTTCCCGTTCCGCTTATTTTGACCTCCCCCCTCCCGTGCTCATCCCTTTAATTCCATTTTTAAAAACTCACACATCTTCCCTACCACGTTATTCTCACTGTATGAAAAGCAGCTTAGCAGATCTGTATTCTTTCTTTTCCCTCATGGATGTGTTGAGCAATAACTCTTCAAATTTTACTTTGTGGCTTATGCTTTAGCTTGGCCATCATTTTTTATCAACTGAATGAGAGAAAAAATATGGGATATGAGAAAAATGAAAATGGGGATGACTGAAGAGAATGCTGACCAGCACCTAGGTCAAGCAAACCTCTCCACTCTGATCAAACCTATAGCCATATTACATCCCTTAGCTATGTCAAAAATGTGCCCCCAACAGAAAAATGCAGAAAGCTTTCTGACGAATCGTAAGGAAGCTTATAGAATTCAACACATAACAACAATACTGACAGGCAAATAGTTCTATGGCAGCAACCTACATCTCTACGCTATGAGCGACAGTGATCACATTCATCAACCCTCCCCTCCTTCAGTAGTCTGAAAGTATAGAATGAACTTGGATTGTGCACACACTGTTGGTTTTTAATACAAGAAAATACAGGATCAATAGTCCACTCGCCCATCACTCGTAATTAGCAGCAGACTTCAGTGCTCTCGCTGTCTATCTGTCCATCTGTCTCTCCACCCACGAATACTGCGATCTGTTTCAAGACTCTGGGGTTCATGTTTGTGCATGGTTAAATCTGAGTAATTAGGAATTATGGCGAGGTATGTCTCTCGTCTGTCTTTTATTGGTCATCAAGCTGTCGCATCGTGATCAAAATTGAAACCTCAGATGGAGCCAGTGAAAACAAAATCGTTTTTTTTTTTTTTCCCTCGAATGCTTCCCCTTTCTTCATCATCCCATTTTTCCTGTATAATTGTATTAGTCAGAGGTATTTCCCAGTGAGATGCATCAGATACAAATCAGAAGTAAATATGTCCCATGTTTCTGCTCTCAAGATAGCTGCGCTTCGCTTGTTCTTTTATTGGTAAACCTCTCTCAACCTCCACCATACCCACACACTCTGAACTATATTTCCTCATCCTGGAAGTGCTTTTGTCAATTTCACAAGACTTGTCAGTATTAGTATCAGGTGAGTTACTTTGGAGATGGGTTTCTGTTCCAGCTCACAGTTTCGTCTTCATCTTCTGACGTTCGTTGCCCCTCCTGTGTCTGCTTCCTCTCTCTCTCTCTCTCTCTCTCTCTCTCTCTCTCTCTCTCTCTCTCTCTCTCTCTCTCTCTCTCTCTCTCTCTCTCTCTCTCTCCATCCTTTCGTCAGTGCTGCTTCTCAAGGTAGTAGTGCCTTAGACTTATGGTAGCATTCATCAGCCTGAGAAGCAATCCCATACGGACGCTGTGAGGACAGTACTCCGTCCCTTTGTAATGCCTGCTAAAGTTTCCCTGGTGCCTCCAATCCTGTTAGAGGTTAGCAGCGAGGATAATGGATAGGTCTCTTGGGCTCTCCCTCACCAGAGGCCTGCCGTTCATCGCAGAGCAGAGTGAGGGGACATGGGCAAGAGGAGACCTCTTTGTCGGCGATCTCTCGGTCATCTAGCAACTCTCTGGAGGGCCAGGCATCTGGTTTCTCTGCAGTTGCTGCTTACAAAAATGGCTTCCTGGTGGACAAATTTGATTTATGTGGAACCCCGTCCCTCCGCCCACTACTTCTCTTCAAACACACACACACACACACACACACACACACACACACACACACACACACACACACTAACACACTAACACACTTAAAGACATTCAGATGACGTTGCTTTCCCATAATTGTGGTGCCTTCTGCTGAGCTGCATTGTGATCTGGTGTGATGTGAATGAGAGAGAGAGAGAGAGAGAGAGAGAGAGAGAGAGAGAGAGAGAGAGAGAGAGAGAGAGAGAGAGAGAGATTCTCAAGCAGCTCTAATTCCCGTACAGAAAGGGACAGAAGCTCCCCGAACACAAACACCCCCCCCCACCGACCTACATGGAGTCCGTATTTCAGCAGGAGAGAGCTGTTCCGGTCAGCCACCAAGAAACCATTGACACACGTCATCTCTGGCCTCCCCATCTCTCATCCTATTGACAAACAATCTCTTCATTCGCCTTCACTTCGGCCACGAGTGCTACGGCGAGGTGAGAGAGAGAGAGATAGCAAGCTAATCACCTGACCAAGGTTGTTGTACTGACATATGGCAAGCCAGCGCTATCCTTTCATGCCATCATTATTCTTTACACTGTAGAGGACAGGGGTTCGCCTGAAATAGTTGACTGGTGTATGATGATTGCATCTCGTCACGGTTTTTTTTTTTTTTTTTTTTGCTGTGTCCAAACAATGGATGGTTACCAACAGTTTCATCAGCATATGCTTTTGCAATTTTCTGCAATTATGCAAACAGCCAGTCCGTTCTTTCTTACCTACGATGATGAGCAATTAATTCAATTAACCTTTTTAAACGAGGCTGACCGCCCCCCCCCCCCCCCCCCCCCCCCCCAAAAAAAAAAAATCAAACTTTGTACATGTTTGCACCCGGTGGATGTTTTCCTTTTCTTTTCGGCACTGCCACTGGTTACTGGTCAGTTTTCCAGTTTTTCTGCACTGCCCTGCTGCAGATGTTCTTCCCACCCATCCAGCCAGTTTTTCTGCCCACCCATCCAGCCAGTTTTCTTCCCACCCACCCCCAGCCAGTTTTCTTCCCACCCATCCAGCCAGTTTTCTTCCCACCCATCCCAGCCAGTTTTCTGCCCACCCATCCAGCCAGTTTTCTTCCCACCCATCCAGCCAGTTTTCTGCCCACCCATCCAGCCAGTTTTCTTCCCCCACCCCATCCAGCCAGTTTTCTGCCCACCCATCCAGCCAGTTTTCTTCACACCCCCCATTTACTCTCTCTCAGCTGTCTGACACCTCACGAACAGCCATACACGTGGAATGTAAGGAACGTTCAGACGTGGCCATTTGATAGTCAACCAGTCCAATCTCTTACTGTGCATGACTGCACCCAGACAGCATCACACTGACACAACAACTGACTCCTCAATAGGATCGATGTACCCCCCGTTTCACTTTCTCCCCTGTGTCTACTATTTCAAAGCCTGTCACCGTCAAACTCCTAACATGCCAAAGTGCGAGTTAAGGTGGATCTCCCTCCAACTTTTCTCTCCCGTACTGAATCTGCTCTGTCAACGTAAAGGCCCTCTGCTTCTGTTCCCCTCTTTGCTCGACAGGTTTCATATTTGAATGCAGTGCATTAGTCTCTCCGTCTGTTGGTACAAAGTCTTGTGGGAAGAAGACTAGGTTTTCGCTTCAAACACTCCCGCACCTCACCCACATCTCTCTCTGTCTCTGTCTTTCTCTCACTCTCTTTCTCTCTGTACTGCATCTTCTTCTTCTTCTTCTTCTTCTCTCTCTCTCCTCTCTCTCTCTCTCTCTCTCTCTCTCTCTCTCTCTCTCTCTCTCTCTCTCTCCCGCCAGTAGTAGTCCCATAACACTACTTATCCTTCTCGGATTCCAAGATAAAATCCATCAGTCGGTGGAACCCCCATGAGACTCTACGACGATGGCGCTTCATTCCGTTGTGACGTGCAGAAAGG
>JADBJO010000761.1:115000-120000 GCA_016801955.1 Conus betulinus | reverse complement strand
TTTCCCCTTTCCTGTCCTTTAATGGACCTTCCCCTTTTCTGTCCTTCAATGGACCTTTCCCTTTTCCCTTTTCCCTTTTCTGTCCTTCAATGGAACCTTCCCCTTTTCTGTCCTTTAATGGACCTTCTCCTTTTCTGTCCTTCAATGGACCTTTCCCCTTTTCTGTCCTTCAATGGACCTTTCCCCTTTTCTGTCCTTCAATGGACCTTTCCCCTTTTCTGTCCTTCAATGGACCTTTCCCCTTTTCTGTCCTTTAATGGACCTTCCCCTTTTCTGTCCTTCAATGGACCTTTCCCTTTTCTGTCCTTCAATGGACCTTTCCCCTTTTCTGTCCTTCAATGGACCTTTCCCCCTTTTCTGTCCTTCAATGGACCTTTCCCTTCTTTTTTCTGTCCTTTAATGGACCTTTCCCCTTTTCTGTCCTTCAATGGACCTTTTCCCCTTTTCTGTCCTTCAATGAACCTTCCCCTTTTCTGTCCTTTAATGGACCTTCCCCCTTTTCTGTCCTTCAATGGACCCTTTCCCTTTTCTGTCCTTCAATGGACCTTCCCCTTTTCTGTCCTTCAATGGACCTTCCCCTTTTTCTGTCTGTCCTTCAATGGACCTTCCCCTTTTCTGTCTGTCCTTCAATGGACCTTTCCCCTTTTCTGTCCTTCAATGGACCTTCCCTTTTCTGTCCCTTCAATGGACCTTTTCCCCTTTTCTGTCCTTCAATGGACCTTCCCCTTTTCTGTCCTTCAATGAACCTTCCCCTTTTTCTGTCCTTCAATGGACCTTCCCCCTTTTCTGTCCTTCAATGGACCTTTCCCTTTTCTGTCCTTCAATGGACGTTTCCCCTTTTCTGTCCTTCAATGGACCTTTCCCCCTTTTCTGTCCTTCAATGGACCTTCCCCTTTTCGTCGTTCAATGGACCTTCCCTTTTCTGTCCTTCAATGGACCTTCCCCTTTTCTGTCGTTCAATGGACCTTTCCCTTTTCTGTCCTTCAATGGACCTTTGTCTTTCCCCCCTTTTTTTCCCCTTTCCTGTCCTTCAATGGACCTTTCCCTTTCCTGTCCTTCAATGGACCTTTTCCCCTTTTCCTGTCCTTCAATGGACGTTTCCCCTTTTCTGTCCTTCAATGACCTTTTCCCCTTTTCTGTCCTTCAATGGACCTTTCCCCTTTCCTGTCCTTCAATGGACGTTTCCCCTTTTCTGTCCTTCAATGGACGTTCCCCCTTTTTTCTGTCCTTCAATGGACCTTTCCCTTTTCTGTCCTTCAATGGACCTTCCCCTTTTCTGTCCTTCAATGGACCTTTCCCTTTCCTGTCCTTCAATGGACCTTTCCCTTTTCTGTCCTTCAATGGACCTTTCCCCTTTTCCTGTCCTTCAATGGACCTTTCCCTTTTCTGTCCCCCTTTCCATGGACCTTTCCCTTTTCTGTCCTTCAATGGACCTTTCCCTTTTCTGTCCTTCAATGGACCTTTCCCCTTTCCTGTCCTTCAATGGACCTTTCCCTTTTCTGTCCTTCAATGGACGTTTCCCTTTTTCTGTCCTTTCAATGGACCTTTCCCCTTTTTCTGTCCTTCAATGGACCTTTCCCTTTTCTGTCCTTCAATGGACCTTTCCCTTTTCTGTCCTTCAATGGACCTTTCCCCCTTTTCTGTCCCTTTAATTTCCCTTTTTCCCTGTCCTTCAATGGACGTTTCCCCTTTTCTGTCCTTCAATGGACCTTTCGGAAGTCCGTCTGACTGTAATGTTTCCATCTGTCTGGTTTGAAACCACAAGACTATAGTTGGTGTTTTACGTCCGATACCCCTGGTGAACTGCCAGAAAAACCGTTGAAGACCGTGACCACAGAACACTGACATTTCTCGTCCCGGAAACGAAAACGGACGGAGTCTGGCCAGGCGTACGCAAATTGTTCTGTTAAAAAATGAGGAAACACAGTGATTCCATCGCTGTCAGTGATTTGATATTTCTACTTCAGCTTCGTCCTTTTCATCCCATGTTTTCAGTTTCCCTGCTCTCTCCTTGAAAGTCCCCCCCCCCCCCCCCCCCCCCCCCCCCCCGTTAAGCCATTTTCATAGTTATCTTCGCGGTTGGTTTGTTTCTCGTCTTCCTGAAGAAGACCAACAGGTCAAGTCTGGTACTTCAGCATTTGTTGCGTTCATTTGTTGGCTCTGCACTTTAAAATTTATTCTCTGGTATTTTATTTCCCCCCATCAGAAACGAATGACTATATACAAACAACCAAGGCTCCGTTCAATGCATCCTTCTCATTAGTGCATAGTAAATCAAAATGCACACGGTTCAAAGTGATCTTTTTGTCAATCCGCGTTCTGCCTGTTATGTTCCCATAACATAGACCGGCAGCTACAAATGATAAGAATTACGCTTTAGTCTCAGTCCTCGCCCATTTTTCTTTCCTCTCTCCATCACGTCAACCTTCTGAAAATGTCTGATTTGGGACCAGAGGCTACGCAATACGTCATACAACTACAAACTGCCATTACTCATAATTTTCATAGAACTTTGAGCAGTACTTTGAAATATATCAGGTTTGTGTCTGTAAATTGAAAGCCAGACTGGAGTGCCAGAAGGAATGTACAGATGTGCGGAATGCAGCATCTCATTAGTAAAAGTATTTCTGCATATTATACATACAATATACACACAGTGTACAGTCTGCTGTTTACGGTGTGGATTTTACTGAGATGTGTGATTTGATGTAGCCTACACATGCATGAAGTGACGAAAGATGTGAAATTACATGGGTTGAAGAACTATAAGGAAAAGGGCATAGGATTACTGCCTCCGCACTTTGCTCCAGGTTCATACCAAATCTGAATGAGTTCCCTCATGGGCCCATTCCATCGTTCCACTAAGTGTCGTTCAAATCGGTGTGGCGGTCTTCGTCTGATATGGCTGACAGACAGAGATTCAAACCAAAACCTTACTGTCGATTCGTGATACACGATCGATAGGGGACGGAGACATTCGCAGATCTACTGAGAGAGAGAGAGAGAGAGAGAGAGAGAGAGAGGACAGACAGACTGAAAGAGACACAGAGATGGAGACACAGACTGGGGAGAGACAATGATTTATTGCTTAGGCATTTAACTCATTGCAAAGGGAATCGGGGGTCGGGTGTTCACATGAACCTTAGAAGAACTGACATCACACACACTAATGTGGATATACAGTGACAAGGTAGCCATTTCACGCATTGCACAGAATGTTCGGATTATCCCGTGCAAAACCACACGGTGAACAGGAGATCCTCAGCAAAACAACGTGCACGTCTAACCTCAAGAACGAAAGGGCACGTAAAAGAAAAAGAAATGGGGATGGGAGGGGTGAGGTGGTAGGGATGTGGAGAACGGGAGGGGGGAAAGAAGACGGGGGGGGGGGGGGGGGGGGGGGGGGGGAGAGAGAGAGAGAGAGAGAGAGGTGTTAGCCTAAACATTTCAGAGCCGGTCTGCTTAGTTGACATGGCAGGACGTTAACAAAAATGAACTGCAGAGTGACAGACCAAACAAACAAACAAAAAACAAACAAAAGAACTAGCATGAATTAAACAGGACAGAAGATGAAAAGTCGCTTCTGTCATCAAACAAAGTTGGAAGGAACAGAGGAAGAAGAATATACTTCAATTGATACCACCAAAAAAAAAAAAAAAAAAAAAAACGAGAAGAATGAGAAGGAGAACGTGAAGAAGACGACGACGAGGAGGAGGAGGAGACAACAACAAAACAAAACTGAGGAAAAATAGGAAGAGGAAGAGAAGGGCGAGAGTGTCCGAAGTGCTTTCTGGCCCTCAAACGTTACAAAACACACTGTTAAGAAAAAAAAAAAAAAAAAAAACACAAAACAAGAAATAAAAAAAAAAAGAAAAAAGAAAACCACGGATCAGGCATTGCTAAGGACTGATCTAATTGTCAAGAGCCTCTCGCTAGCGCAGCCAATCTCTTTGTTGGGTGCAGTCCAAGCTCTCTTCCTGTTTCCCCAGCATGTCTCTCTTTTCCTCTGTCTCTCCTGCCCCAACTTTGTCCTCACCACGGCCTTTTTTACCACCACCTGTTTCGTCTGTGACACAGCGGCGTGTGTCGTCGGGGAAAAGCAAGGGGTGTGTGTGAGCGGTGGGTGGGTGGGTGGGTGGAAGGAGAGGGGGCACGTTAAACTGGCCAGGAAATGCCCCAGGCTTTTTCCAGAGGCCCGCAGGGGCGGATTACTTCGTCAAGGAGGTAGGCAGGTGTGTGTGTTGGGGGGGGGGGGGGGGGGGGGGGGGGCATTCTCTTTTCTTAGATGCCTACAAGCGTCCTCTAACTCCGCCCCACCCAGCCCGTCTCCACCCTTTCCCGGTGAGTGGAAAAGGAGCGGGGGAGGGGGTTGAGGGCTTGAGGGTGAGGAGTGAAGGGGAGGGGGGTGGGGGGGGGGGGGCGGAAGCGAGGCGAAGGTGGAATGGAGACACTGCAAAAACTTATTAAACTTGTTGAGCAGGAGATGGATGCCGTAGGAAGGTCTTGGTCTGTTTAGCGCTGCAAAGAGAGAAGAATGGGACGGGAGCAAAGGACGGGGTAGTGGTGTGGGGTGGGGTTAATCCGCTTTTATCAAGTTTGTTTTGTTTTGTTTTTGTTTTCCAGTTTGCCATTTTTTTTCCCCTCTTGTTGTAATTTCGAAGAAATCTTTTCTTGATTCTGGAAGAGTTTTTGAATGACTGGAACCCCTGAAAGGTCTCGGAGAAGCCGTGTATACACGTATTACATGACCCAGAAAGGAGGTAAAAGTCAACAAGCAAACAAACAAGCGGAAAATAATGAAAACGCAACCCCGAAACGCAGATGATCCCACTGGAAGAGATGATAAATGACATCGAAAAAATGAAGGCAATATGGACAGCCAGAGCTGACCAAGCAAAAGAACAAAAGCAATGAAGAAAAGTAACAGAAACAATGGAAAAGAAAAAACAGAGCTGAAAGAGAGGAACGAAAGAGAATGAAAGGAAGAAATCTGTAAAGAA
>JADBJO010000761.1:105000-112500 GCA_016801955.1 Conus betulinus | reverse complement strand
CAGACAGACAACTAAGAACCCCAATCCCGGGTGTAACACGCTTTTTGAATACTACCCATATGGTCCTGTAAACACTCTCCGTACGCTGTAGATCAGGCTCACCATCATGCTTGATCAGCTTCCACGCAAAATACACTCGCGCCTCGCTTTTCCAAACAAAGCTGTTAAGCTGCCTTTGTTTTTATTTTGCGCCATCGATTTTTGACAAATTAATGTTGGCCGCAGTAGCACATGAACATTCCTAAGGCACTTTCAAAAGAATTCAATCAGATTTATATGGATGAAAAGGCACTTTAGAAAGAATTCCGTCCGAGTTATACGATAGAAGAACTCAAGGGACGCTACTCATGAACTGACTCTTCATCTTGCAAAATGGACAACATCAGAGCTCTCAGGACGGTCTAAAAAAAAAACAAAAAAAAAAAAACCCCTAAATCACTCAAGGCCTGCCCATGAAAAAAAAAAGACAAAAAAATCTTAGGCGAATGCCAGTAACTTCTCTGGGAGTGTGTTCTATATCCCTGCCACGGGGAACAAATAACGTCAGGGTAAACGGTATTCGTAGTTCGAACGTGTGGTGTGAACCTCGTGTTTTGGAGTAGTGGTGTGTGTTTTACGCTATATGGGCAATCTTGGTCTGGCTTACGTCACAGGCATTGCGGTAGTTTTCAAAGCGAGGGCCGCTGATGGCACGTTGACGTATGCACTCTTCCAGTATGTAGTAACTCTGGCGTGGTTACACCGGGTCACTGGTCTCATACTGACATACCTAATAGTGCTTTCTCACGGTCCCCAGTCTTCCAACACCCAAACAAGGCTAAAAGAGTGGAATGGAATAGTCCGTGAGTAAGAGGAGTAGTCAAAATGAAAAGAAATGTACACAAACACAAACAACAAACAAGCACACACGTACACGCATACACACATATTCTCTCTCTCTCTCTCTTACACACACACACACACACACACACACACACACACACATCCAGTAATCCTTATTTCACAGTTTAGAGAAATATTCCGTTCCCATCTAACCTTGTCGATCTCACATGAACCCTCGAGTGTCTATCATTACTTTAAAGGAACAAAAATCATTTCCTTTATGACCCCCCCCCCCCCCCCCCCCCCCCCCCCATCGCAAAACGAACAAACACAACAGCAACATCAAAGTACACTGTATATGTTTGTATGCTGAAAAAGAAAGGCAAGTCAGTACAAACCAAACGCCTAAGGAGTACCCCGCACCCCCCACCCCTTCGGGCTTCTAGGTGGGAAGGAGAGAAGGAGAAAGGGGTGCTGATTGGCCATTGCAACGTGGCAGTCAGACATTGCGGGTTTGAATCTGGCTACTGCTTAGAATTTTTTTTTTTTTTTTAAGAAAGAAAAAAGGTAAAAAAGTCATTTCAGCTGCCCCGGCTTCAGCCTCTGTCATCGTTTTGATGATCTCAGAACAACGTTAGCTTGGTTCCCTTTCCCCTTCAATCCCTTCGTTTGTTTCCCCCCGTCCTTCCTCTTCCACCACCCACTCACTCACCTAGGTACCTCACCTTTCCTGCTTCATCCTATTCTTCCTACGTCGCTGAACGAAAGGTTCATCCATACAACCGCGTCCACAAGCAGAGCTGAAGTTCGCTTTAAAAAACGCTCAAAAGTTATAATTCACTTCCAAACTAAAAGGAAAACGACAACCACACAAAATCATTGCGTGACAGAAACCATCACTCGAAGCTGTGAGAAAAACTGGTGAAGATTACTGAAAATCTAAAAGCCCATCAGTTGAGCCCAATTTAGCGAGAAACGGAGATTTCGACGACGAATGTGTATCTCATATCTTTATTCTATAAAGAGCCAAGTCTGGCATTTGACAAGAAAATCGCTGCAAATATTGACAACAAATATCAGCTCGCCAACTTTCACGATGAGATGAGAGAGAGAGGTGAGAGAGAGAAGAGAGAAGCGAGGCGAAGAGAAGACACAGAACAGACACCATACTGACCACCACACACAGCGACACACACACACACACATAACCCACACACACACCACACACACCCACACATAGATAATAGATAGAAGAATAGAGAGATAGCGAGAGAGCGAGGACGAGGATCGAATTAAAAAAAAGCGTATATCTATCGATACTATAGAGATAGAGAGAGAATGATATGAGATAGAATCGTAATTAAAAAAAAAACTGACACATAGATCGAGAGAGAGAGAGTAGATAGAAAGTAGCTTAGGTAGGAGGGATACAGATACAGAGAGATAGAGATAGAAAGATAGAGAGCGAGATAGATAGATAGAGAGGGATGGAGATATATAACAGATATAGCTATCCAGACAGACAGACATAACTTACATAAACACCCGACTTACAATGTGCCGATGACATCATCACTGCTTGAACGGCGAGGCTGAGCTAGAAGCGTCCACCTGCCCGAACACGCCAATGCAAATATGCTAAATGTGCAAAGGCCAAGTGACGCCACAAGCACGTCAACCTTGAATAACTCTTTAACATGTTCATAGTTCATGTTCTAAATGAATGTAACGTATCCCTTTTTTTTTTATTTTTTTGTGAAAAACATGAGCTAAATACCTATTCTGTATGAGAGACCGACCAAACCGAACAGCACACCCACCACACACACACCACACACCACACAATACCCCACACATACAAAACACCACACACACAGCAAAGAGGATAGAGAGAAGAGAGAGGAGGTGGAACAACAGAACTACATACAGAACAGATATACGCTTGCATTGCTATCTCGAGCCTCTCTCGCGCTCGCGCTTACCTGTCGCTCTATAGAGCCGCTATGTCCCCTCCACCTCACGACCGCTTCCTACACAACTCCCCACATACAAGTCCCCAGCTATTCGTTACTCACCGACCTAATCCCCTGTCGATCGTTTCAACCCACCTTCTTCGAGGCTCTACACGTTCACCTTTGATTCAGCCAGGAGAGCGTCCTCGCATCTCTTCCCAACTAAGAAGAGCGCATGAAATCAACGAGCAAGATTTAAAAACACATAACACAACAAAACAAAACAAACCAACACACACAACTTTCCCAGACAGTCTGCTTTATAGATTAGAGACAAGCCATGAGCCATTAGGTATTAGCATTTCTCTCCCCAACCGTGCTATCTTATCCTAACCAACCCCCCCCATCCGACAATGGGGTCTGTTTGCCCTAGACTCCATGAAACGAGCTAATACTATCCCAGGACAATTTAGCGCGCCGCAACCTCTCTAGCAGTGTTTTTTTTTTTTTTTCTCTCTTCTGTCCGTCCATCTCTCTATGAGCTCTAGTCGCAACTTTCCTGCTAAAATAGATCGCTCTAGCAACTTAACTCTACATTACTTCCCCCACTACTCCACACACGTTACTACTCTTTATTACTACTCACTAACTAACTCCCCCCACTCCCACTTTTCCCCCCCCCGCCCCCCTCCCGTCCCCCCGCCGCCCACCCAGGTTTCAACGCGATGAACAGATCTTTTAGGTTCGATTGTACTGGCAGCTGACACAACCAGGGTTTTTTTCCCAGCTTTGTTATGCGGTTGTTTTGCGGTGTGTGACCTGTTGGTGGGCGTGAGATGGAGAACGTGGTTGGAGATTGGGGTTGGTTGTCACATTATATGCTGATTGGTTGAAAAGGCCTGTAACAAATGGAAGGCCACACGAAGAACACCAGAGACAAAAAAGAAAACGTCACGAAAGAGAACGAGGAAATTATAGAGAAGCAGGTGGTTTCTTTCGCTCTTCCCTCGCGACTTCTCCTTCGTCTAATCTCTACACGACTAAACTCGAAGGCGCGCACACGCAGTGCACGGCGCGCACAGCCTTACCACGCAACAACACCCACCACCACCCACACTACAACAGTAATACCAATAAATTTGAACACACACCCGTCGAAGCTCCCCCCCCCCCCCCCCCACCTTCCCCCCCCTTGTCCCCCTTCCACGGTCCTCGTTCCCCAAATCCCCACCCTTCTTCCTCGTTCCTCCCCGGTCACCCCCTTCCCTCCTTCCTCCTTCAGGCCAATCACCCAACCTCCCCCACGTCCAAAATTGCTGACATGGCTATCGCCCTCGCTAACGGTTCTGCCAGTTAAAAATTCCACACAAAGCGACTTTTGCAGATCCACATTTTCCTTGATAATGACTAAACATGGCAATGAGTCACCCTGCATGTTTTGGAAGAAGATCGGACAAAACTGTAGATTTGGTTGTCTCCCTTTTCCCTATCCCCGTCTCCTCTTCTCCTTCCCCCCTCCCCCCCTTCTCTCTTCCGCTCTCCCCCTCCCCGCCCCTCCAACCCTACTGTCCCTTTCCACTTTCTTTTCCGCTCTCTCCTCCAAACTCCTCTTTCCCCTCTTCATCTCTCTTCTTATAATCTCTCTTCCTCCCCCCGTAGCCCCCAAAGTTTTGCGCGAGAGCCGCTTCGGATAAATGACTTGTTGGAGAAAAGGTTGTCGGAATTCGGGATAGTCAGGGACGTTGTGATGTCTTAGATCTAGGTCTATCTAACGCTTTCCCAACCACAGCTAAAACCACGGTTTGACAGTAGTAAGTACAAGCTTTTAATCTAACATTCATTCGGCCAGGTTGACCCAACTCTCTTTTGAAGACGGACCCCCACTGGTTTCGTCATATGGTTGATTTGAAACACGACGACGACAAACACTTGGCTTTCTCTTCTTCCTAGGCACTTAAAATCATTGCACATCGGTATCTGCTCGGTATGCCGGTCAGTCACACAGGCCCAAACCTACCTGCACAAGATCAGACGAAACCTGTGGATGAGGAATAACAAAAGGCAAAACGAACCGCGCAAGCGCGCGCGCCTGCAACGCTAGTCACGGCATGACACACACACACACGACTAAAACTACACGACCACAACACACACACACACCCAAAAACACCCACACATATCCAGAGATAGGACAGACAGACAGAACTCCGTTCCCCTTTCCTGAGCAAGGAAAACGGAACTGACGAACACAACGTGAAACCACGGTAAACACACACACACACACCACACACACACCATACACGCGCGCGCGCGCGCGCGCACACACACACACACCACACACACACAATCTGAAAAAAAAATCGATTATTATTAGCCCCTGAAATTCGAACGACAATCGCTTCATATACCCTCTCATCCACCTTCTTTTCAACTCTAACGGTCCAACCCCCACCCCCAAACCCAATTCCCCACTCTTCCTTCACCCAGACTCCAACTCCATCTCCCATCAAAAGTTTCATCATGACTTTAGAGGCCTGGGGTGTCACCGTCCTGACGCTGTTAAGACACCACTTGACGTCACGTCCATTCTGAGTCTGCCCTCCATGTGTCGGGGATATGACTCACGTTCACCCCAACTTAACCATTCCTATCCATCACGCCTTAGGTCCAGTTGACAGTACCAATGGCACCATGGCTGCGCTTCAAAAAAAAAAGCCATAATACAGCTTCCCTCTTCCTCGTTTTTCTGAGTTGAAAATGGGTAATTATCCTCCTTCAAGCAAAACACCGATTATGATGTGGGTAATCCTTGAGAGAATCAATGCAACTGGTATACCCCCTGTTTTTTTTTGTTTTTAATAAACGGAAGCTTCGCAAAACTGTTTTCACTTTCCCTTTTCATCTTCTCCTTTCCCCGTTTTTCGTTAGAGAGAATATTTTAAATCGCTGTTGTCGTCCCATTCCTCACTCAACTCATCTTTTCTGGCAAATGTAATCCTTACAGCGGTAAGTTTCCTGACGGGAACAAGCAAAACCCGGTTTGTCTTCCTCGGGTACGCGGTGTCCCTTATTTAAGGCGCCGATACTTTGTGAGTATATCAATGATACCAATGCTTTTGGCGCACGTCCAGCTAGAAAACACAAAACGACCGAAGCCTTTTCTTCCAGCAAGATATCTCCGCCGGTTTTTTTCCCTATAAGAAAAAAACAACAACACGGAAAATAATAGAGTCCCTTCTATCCCCCTCGTTGGAAAGTGTAAACTTAACCGTGATCTGCCTCAAAGGAGAAAAAAAAACACCGGGAAAAAATTATCCTAAAAATTTGATCTCTTATCAAAACTTTTTGAATCATGGAAAGACCGCGCCACTTAACACCCTTTTTTCTCTCCCTCTCGGCCCCTCCTTTTGTTGTTGTTGTTGTTGTGTTTCCCCCCTTGACAATAAAACCCCAACGGCTTTTTCCCATATATGGAGGAAAAAACGATTATCATCATTTGTCTTTTATGCTACACGCGCCTCCCATAACAACCGTTCATTTATTTTTTTTTTTTTTTTTTTTTGTTTTTTTTTTTTTTTTTGTTGTTTTTTTTTTTTCGTTTTTCCTTTTTTCCCCCATGTCTAGATACATGCGACAAATGCAGACGCTCACTTTATAACAACCTCAGTTAGCTCCTCTGTTTCATGTCTAAAGGTTCACATGTAGGCGAAAAAGGGCCAACAGAACAGTGAAAGCGCCCATGACACACAATGGTGCTAAGGACAGCAAAAGTCCGGGGACAATACGGCTGAGATTTTCCCATCTTCAATCACAACTTTTGCAAGAGAAAATCATTGTGGAATTTTTGCTCTGTGTGAGTTGGGCTGAAATTTGTCATGCAAGTTTTTTTTTTTGTTTGTTTTTTTTTTTTTTTTTTTTTTTTTTTTTTTTTTTTTTTTTTTTTTTTTTTTGTTTTTTTTTGTTTTTTTTTTTTTTTTCCAGTTTTTTTTCTTTTTTTTTTTTTTTTTTTTTGTTTTTTTTTTTTTTTTTTTTTTTTTTTTTTTTTTTTTTTTTTTTTTTTTTTTTTTTTTACTTTTTTTTTTTTGTTTTTTTTTTTTTTTTTTTTTTTTTTTTTTTTTTTATTGTTTTTTTTTTTTTTATTTTTTTTTGTTTTTAATTTTTTTTTTCCAGTCGTCAACTGCACGCTTTTTACTCAGGACAACAACCTCTTTTACTCACGGGACGCCAGCACGCAGTGGTCTATTGTTCCACCAGAAAAACAACCCCCTCAGGGCGGACCATGAATATGAAACGCAACACATTACCCTCACATTACCCACATACATCACACTACCACACAGCTCACACCAGAGTGATAAAGCAGCTTTCTACGACAGCTTTCGGGTACGTACATTTTTCAGCGACACTTGAGGCTAAGCAGGCAACAATTACGTTATTACTTACAAACATGATACAAAACATTCAAATGTGCAAGGCATTCCGTTTGAAATACACGTTTAAAAATTTCAGGCAGTAAAATCAATAACACAACCAAGCAAACTACTGGTGCGTACGGGTAAGGCTGGTGATCAGGTAATTGAAGATACTCGTGTCAAGATATGCAGGGAAACTTAGAGGAGGGCAGGCAGATATAAACGTAACTATAAGTAACGAACAAGAACAAAAGTTTTGCCACGCACGGACGATGTTTCCTTGTTTCTCCTTCTGTGTACGGTGTGTGTGTGTT
>JADBJO010000761.1:75000-92500 GCA_016801955.1 Conus betulinus | reverse complement strand
CACGGTTCAAAAGAGACAAAGTGAATTTGGACAAATACGTCTTTTTCACAGGCCACAAATAACCGGCATAAAAATGATACTCTCCAGTGGGCTGTCCATGGGCGACAGAGTATCACGTTCCACGGCATAAATGAAATGAAATGAAAAACATTTTATGAGGAATATCATGGCGAACCGTCTTTCTTTTCCCCAAAGAGCGCATTAAGCACTGCAACACAATGTCCACAACTTGAATCATGCAAATCTATGTTAATGCAGTCAGGATAATGTTGAACAGACATAACATTGTGTAGAAGACTTACGTTCGTTTTTATTAAAGGATCATTGTCCTGAAATATTCCTCTGTGTGTGTGTGTGTGTGTGTGTGTGTATGTGTGTGTGTGTGTGTGTGTGTGTGTGTGTGTGTGTGTGTGTGTGTGTGTTTTTTATCTTTGCCTCCAGTTCTTTCTTCTTTTTTTGTGAGTCACATTATATTCTTAACCCTTCTCCAAAAAAAATCAGGTCACTGGATGTGAAGACGTTAAAAGCCGAGGGACTCCATTACGACTTGACACCGCCTCCTCTTGATGGCCAAAGCCGGCGAAGGTGACGGGCAATACTTCTGTGACCGGTGTAAATTTAGATCCTCCCCCTCCACCCCTTCACCCCAGCCCAGAAAAAAAATATTCCAGGTGGTGCTTATAGCCCACCAGGGAATTCTCTACTTTACAGTAATCTGCCTGGGAAGAGGGTTTTTCTTGCTCCATTATTTTTCAGCAGACGAATTGATCTCTCTCTCGTCTCTCTCTCGAATTGATCTCTCTCTCTCTCTCTCTCTCTCTCTCTCTCTCTCTCTCTCTCTCTCTCACACAAATCTCAACATGAACCTGTAAAAAGCTATTAACTCATCAACATCAGCAATCTCTCGCCCAGCCAGTTCAAACTTAGAGAGAGAGAGAGAGAGAGAGAGAGAGAGAGAGGAGAGAGAGAGAGAGAGAGAGAGAGATACGTATGACAAAAATGAAAAAAAAAATCACTCCTTCCACAGAGAAGATAGGGCATGTCATAATTATTGTACACACACAGACGGCATTGTAGAATGAGGTTCCTGATACAGGCACACACCAGTCCATTCTCTTCTCCTTCCGTGTTGTGAGATCTCTTCCCTTAATACCCCCCCCCCCCCCCCCCCCCCCCCCACACACACACACACACACACACACACACACACCGCCACACTTTCAACATCCACGACACTCCCTTTCCTTTCGATACCATCTCCTCTCTCTCTACCCCATTCCTTTTCTTAGAGTCCCTTCCTCCCTATTCCCTCACACTCTACGCATAGATACATTCCCGGAGCCACCAGAGAGGCCCACAATTGTTGATGAGGTACACCGCACAGAGCTGAGATAGCTCACACAATGTTTGTTGTCTCCCCCCCAAAAAAAACCAAACAAACAAACGAACAAACAAACAAAAAATCCTTCTTCTCTTCCCTCCTCCTCCCCTCCGTCCTCCTTTCCTCCTCCTGTCCCCCTAACCATTTTGTTTTCTCGACGAACTTTTCTACCCGAAAGAACGAATACGATAGCGGCTTTTTTTGTCTTTGTTTCGTTGTTCCTTTCCTTTCCTTTCCTTTCCTTTCCTGGTTTAACTATCCTTTGTTCTTCATTCTTTCTTTGTGGCTGAAGTGATGAACCACACTACGGTCCGGTGGGTCGGTGAATAGTGATTATGCAAACGTAGATGTCAGTTTATTTAATTAGTTTGGTCGTCGGAATATAATCAGTGGAAGAGAAGTGCTCTCTCTCTCTCTCTCTCACACACACACACACACACACACACACACACACACACACACACACACACACACACACAGGCGCGCGCGCGCAGAGAGAGAGAGAGAGAGAGAGAGAGAGAGAGAGAGAGAGAGAGAGAGAGAGAGAGAGAGAGAGAGAGAGACAAAGAGAGACTGAGACAGAGACAGTGAGAGGGGGGGATTACAAAACCAAGGACCAAACGCCTTTAATTTCCAGATAGTGGGCAAATATCAACATCCGTCAAAATTAAGAGACATAACTTAAAAAAGACAGACTTGTGCATTAAGGGAAGAGAGCATGGGAAATAACCCTTCCCCAGCTGAGTGCCCTGTTATTTATTGACTCTTTGGTTGTTCCTCTAAAAGGGAGGTCAGCAAGATTAGAAAGCGACCGCTGTATCGCCCAGTAAGGAGTTCCTCAGGCTTGCTAACTTGATCCTGGCTGCCTGTTTGTGGTAGTGGTGGTAGTGGTGGTGGTGGTGGTGATGATGATGATGATGATGATGATGATGATGATGATAGGAGTGATATCAACCCCCTGTCGGCATGAGGCCCTCAAGGACACGTTGTATCACTGCAAGTTACAGCAGCTACAGTAGAAAATGTGGAGTGGCAAAGCTGGTCCGGCGCCATCAGAGGTCAGGCATTGTGTCCTGACGGGAGTGCTCTAAGCTTGGTGTTCAGCGTTATCCTCTTAAACATACGTCTGCTTTTTTTTTCTCTTTCTTAAAGTTAGGCATTTAAATTTCGACGGATTTTGATGTTTGCTCCACTCTCTATAAATTCACTTCGGTTCGGGCTTTTATCATAATTACTCTTTTTGAGCATGTTCTGCATCAGCTCCGAGACCTGTGAGCGTCCAGTGTTTAAAACTTGGCATTTTCACACACACACACACACACACACACACACACACACACATACACACACACACGCACGCACACACACACACACACACACACACACACACACACATACACACACACGCGCGCGCGCGCATGCACGCACATACACACACACACTGATCTATCTATCTCTATCTATTTATCTATTATATCTATCTATCTATCTATCTATCTATATATATATATATATATATATATATCAGTGTGTGTGTGTGTGTGTGTGTGTGTGTGTATGTGTGTGTGTGTGTGTGTGTGTGTGTGTGTGTGTGTGTGTACGCGCGTGTGCGTGTACGTGCGTGCGTGCGGGCTTACGCAAATGCCCATTGTCTGTTACATCTATCTGTGTTACATCTATCTCAAACGCACACACAGACACAGACACACACACACACACACACACGCGCGCGCGCGCACGCACGCACGCACCTACGCACGCACGTTTGCACGCACGCACGGGCGTACTAAAGTCATCAACTTTTCAACATTACAAGTGACCACACGCATGAACGATCATGCGAAAATATCGAAGCTTTACACATCAGCCGTTAACCTTACATTCGAACGATATCACCTTATGCTGATGAGCACACGACAGCGGTGTTCGGTGTTGTTTTGCTTTGGTTCGTTTTCAAGACAATAAAAATTGATACTTTTTCCCCACTAGAGGCCGTTCTCAATTTCTTTAACACAAACACAGTGAAGTAAAGGAAAAATTCAATGACGTCGTACGATCTAATCTCAGCCAGTTGACGTAAATCACATTAAATTACAAGTAATTAAATAAAGCGTTCATTTATTCGTCGCCGCTTTTATTTTCTCTAGGTCAGCACGACGCAGGAAAGGGATGGGGTGGACTGGGGTGGGGGTGAGGGTGAGAAATGTCAGTTGAGCTGAACAGATACGTGGATTGCAACGACACCGTGTGTTGTGGAATAGACAGCAGTTCAACTCCTCAATGATCATTACACAAAGTGAAAAACCAGCCTGAGGCGGAATTAACAGGGGGCACAATGTATAGGGGAAGACTGTACGTTTTCAGATTGCTTGCTCTTTCGAGGTTTTCTCCTTTAATCACTTTATTAACGACAAAAAACGGTTCTTGTCCCCGTAAAGAGTAGTTTTTGAATTCCATTGATCTGTCTGTACGTTTAACCTGAGTCTGGTCATTCTTAAAAATTCGTATCCATCCCTTTTCCTCTCAATAACAGGCAGGACATTTCCGTTGGTAATGGCGACGCATTTCTACACTGGTGATAATCAGAAAAGGGAAAATTATAACTGTTCATCAATATAGCAGCAAGCTTTATTCAAACAGCATGTGGTGTAAGGGTTTTTACTGGTACAATGTCTCCTTGGTCAAACAATGAACATTCCAAACATTGTTATTAGTTGATTCTCCCAAACCTCATTATCTTTTACGCAGCCATCGAGAAATTACTGGGATTGTTTGCAGAATATATATATATATATATATGTTAAAATAGTATGGTAAAAGGAAGTTTTTACCATACCATTTTAACAGATGTTGCTCCCCAAGGGGTTGAGCACTTTAAAAATTTTATTAGGCGTTTTAGTACTATTCTTGATATATATATATATATATATATATATATATATATATATATATATATATATATATATATATATGTGTGTGTGTGTGTGTGTGTGTGTGTGTGTGTGTGTGTGTGTGTGTCCTTTAAATTATATAGCCTTTAAATGTAGAAAAATTGTCATCTCATAAGAACGTGAACGATATTTTGTTCTGTACTGTTAATGTCATTTTTTATATGTTCACAACCCCTTTCATTCGGGCCAAGAACATTACTTACCGACTTCAATTCAAGAAATTACGAAACTCCATTCTAGCCCATCAGCGAAAGCTGGCAGCTTGTCTAATATATATACGCGCCTGTTTGGTTAAGGGCGATAGTGTGGTGGAACAGGTGTGCTTTATCGGCACTGGGGCCAGTGCTTGTTTATGCCCATTTCCAGCGATTATGAGCTGATGGAAACCAGAAGGCTTCTTCGTGTGTATGGCTGTCTGGTATGAATGGCGTCATGGTGTCATGTTGCCCCCTCCAGTGGTTTTTGTTGTCTGCTGGTCTGTTAGTAGGCCATGTCAAAGTGAGGCTACCTCTCCAGTCTGGAACTGGTGCGTTCTTGAAGACTGTCCCCTGTTTGTCTTTGTGTTTGTACGCTCTTGTATTGTTAAGACTGATTTCGCTGAAAAGTGGAAGATGCATGCTCCCCCCCTTTCCCTTTATCCTCTCCCTCCACCTCTGCCCCCCCCCCCCCCCCCCCCCCCCCCCCCCCCCCCCTTTCTCTCTCTCCCTTTCTCCGTCTCTTTTACACACACACACACACACACACACACACACACACACACACACACACTCACACACACACACACATACACACACAGAGGGGGGGTGAGGGGGGCCGAGGGAAGGAGGGCGAGAGACAGAGTGATGTCTGAATAATAACAAACATAAATTCCAGACAATACATATATATCTAACCCTGATAAATCTTTCTTCTGCGATTAGATTTATGCCTTGATATATTTTTCCCACACACAAACATATGATACCATTAACACAAAAGAAAGGTTCTGTAGAGTTTCGTCAGCGGTCCACACAAAAGCATCTGCCACTTCAGCCAGGGAGCAGTGACGTCCCTTTACGTCTTAAAGGAATGCTCTGTGAGTGACTGCACCCTATGTGAACACAGGCACAGGTTTCCAAGGGTGGTGCAGGATTGCTTGCGGTTGGTTGGTTGGGCAGCTGAGAACAGTACTTCTCTGGGCCCCAATGGCACCCCTGGGTGTGTCTTTTTTTTTTTTTTTCTTTGATGAGCCAAAAGAAGGAAGAACTGAAAGAGAAGGGTTTGTCTGGAATGCACATCTGAGAGTCCTCTCTCTCCCTCCCTCCCTCTCTCTCTTCTGAGCTTTTTTTTCTCCCTCGCCAATAAGCAAGTAACTCGCCCTCGTCTACGCCATTCAGCTTGCTCTTATTTTAGGCATTTCTATCGCTCTTTTGCGCGGGTTTTTTTTTTTTCTCTCTCCCTTTCTTGAACTGTCCATCGCTCTCTCTTGAGCATTTCTCTCATCATGTTGTGACCCTTGGTGCCCCTGTTTTGAAAGTCATTTCTCATGCTCTCTCGTACCTCTGTGGGGTCTTCCTTCGCTGCGGCTTGTCATACCCCAGGCTGAACATTGTCGCCCCCATTTCGACGGTCTGGTAGACGGAAGGGCACGAGGGAACGTGAAGCTGCAATTTCATTGGTTAAAGAACAGCCTCGGGGTGGCCCTTCCATTTAGCATCATGCAACCTCATTAACCCTGTTCATCTCCCATCACACATCATCTCTCTTAATCCCCAAACCCACCCCTTCCACGCCACCCGGCTTCCCACCCTCACCTTTCTGCCAGTTCGTTACGTGTTAACGAAGTGCAGAATCAAATATCATTTCTAAAACGAAGAAAGATCAAATGTCACGGCTTAACGAGGGAAGGTCAATTTCAGCCAGAGAGCATTTTAAAAAAAAAGGTAAAGTGCAAACGCCATGTTTGAAATGTGCAAAGATCAATTGTCACCTTTAGAATGTGCGACGACATACAAAATGTGCGAAATCAAGTGCCAAAATCAAACGCCAAGTTTAGAATGTGCGAGCATCAAATGCCACCACGCTGAAAATGTGCGAAGATCAAATGCCCCATTTCCAATGTGCCAAAATGGTGTCATGTTTAAAATGAGCGAAGTTAACTGTCACATCTAAAACGAGTGTAGACCAAAAGCCATGTTTAAAATGTGTGAGGATCAAAATGTCACATCTAAATGAGACGAGGATGAAGTGTCACATTTAAAATTTATGATGATGATATGCCATGTTTAAAAGAAGCGACGGTCAAATGTCAAGTTTAACCGTGTGAAAATAAATGACAAGTTTAACTGTGCAAAGATCAAACATCACGTTAAGAATGAGTGTATGTTTCAATTAGTGTAGGTCAAAAGTCACGTGTAACAGGAACAAGGGAACAAAAGTCAAATGCCATGTAAACAAGTGAAGATCAAGCATCACGTTTAAAATGTTCCAAATCAATCTTCATGCTTTAAAATGAGCGAATAACAAAATGTCACGGTTGAAGGTCAAATGTCACGTCTCAAATGTGCAAAGGTCACACGTGCCGCTTGAAATTTGGAACAGCCACACATCACGTTTAAAATGAGCAAAAATCACTAGTCATGTTTATATAATGTTAAAATGTGCAAAATTCACATGTCATGTTTAAAATAATCGTAAAATCACCTATTTTGAGGGAATGAGAAAAAATTCCAGAAGTCTAGAACAGCAAGCAAAGAAAGCCCCTTTTGCTTCCGTGGCAAAACAGTTACATGCACACAGTCTGGAACCAACACGGCTCCTGGTACTACCGCGTCATCTAGCACACGTGTCGATAACGAGACACAGAAAACAAAACTTCTCTTGAGCGTCAAGGAATCGTCCAAAGAGCTAAACGAAACAGAACAGAAAACCTATACAAAAAAAAAAACAAAAAAACCCCAAAAAACGCAGCCCAATCTTACGGCTCGAAACTCTGCGACCCAATTAAACCTCATTCATCTGACAGCCTCCGACACCTCTCCTCAGATCCGGGTCAGAGGAGTGGGCGACCTAGCGGGCTGATCTGGTCTAACTCGATTAGCATTGACCAACACGAGGAAATGGATTGTCCAACGAGGCGAAAAAAGAAAAGGAGAGCCAACACGACAGGGACCAATTCATCCAGGAGGAAATCGAAGTGCTTGTTCTCTGCAGTTGATTCTAGGCTCAATATTCTATTTCGGTGGAAAGGCTGGAGTTGCGGGCCACAGGCAATCTTTAAAAAAATAGAAATAGTATTACAACAGAAAAAAGGCTGAGAGAAGATGGGCTGATGAATAGAGTTCTGATTAAGCCATGGTCGTTCCAGGTGTGGAAGAAGAGAGAAAGTTTGTGGAGGAGGGAGAGGATGGGGTGAATGAAGGATGAGGGGGTGGAGGCTAGAAAATCTGATGTCTTCAGTAATCTGTCAGGGAAGACCATCTGGTTATCTAGAAAGACAGAACACGGGGATGAAGGGGCAGAGGAGGCACTTTTAGAGACACGTAGGCAAAGGAATCATCGGCAGTGCGCGTGCATGTTCACAACCAAGACACCCTCCACAAATTCCTGCCACCCAATTAGCAAACACACAGAGAGAGAGAGAGAGAGAGAGAGAGAGAGAGAGAGAGAGAGAGAGAGAGAGAGAGAGAGAGAGAGAGAGAGAGAGAGAGAGAGAGAGAGAGAGAGACTCGTGACTTTCATGTGAGGCCATCAACCAATTCACATGAGTACGCAACAAGAAATAAATCAATTTTATATAATTAGAACAAAATTTACATGACTGCAACAAAACATCTTTCATGACAGTATGTACATGCAGAATTCTATCTAATTATACATTAATGCTTCTTGGTGCGTTCTTCCTTATGAACGTAGTGTAAGTATATATTATATTATTATTTGTAAAACTCATGAAATGAATGCTGTTGATACTAGCATACAAAACACATGTCTTCTCTTTCATTTCCCTCATCGTATTATCATTTACATATACAGTCAAGACCTTTCTACACCTGCATCGTATAATTCTCCGAAAGCCGTACTTTTTTAAGCATCTTTTGTTTACTTCGTTTACGCATGCGCAAGATCAGCATATATCGCCCTATTCAGTGCATAGGTAAGCCCCGAATCTTGGGTCTGTATAACAGTAGCTGCCATGCTAACCTTTGACACTCTGTGTGTGTTCTTCTGTGGTCGTGTTCGTGTGGTGTTGGACTTACGTTGTTTAGAGAGAGAGAGAGAGAGAGAGAGAGAGAGAGAGAGAGAGAGAGAGAGAGAGAGAGAGAGAGAGAACAACGCAGAGAGATGCGTGCACACACACACACACACACACACACATACACACACACACACACACACACGCACCAAAACAACAAACTAACAAACAAGCGCACACATCCTCTGTCTGTCTGTCTCTCTTTTCTTTCTCTGTGTCCGTCTGTCTGTCCTCTCTCTCTCACACACACACACACACACACACACACACACACACACACACACACACACACACACACGTCTGCGCGCGCGCGCGCGCGCGCGCGCGCGCACACACACACACACACACACACACACACACACACACACACACACACACACACACACATGTGCACGCGTGTGCACACACTCAGCATCACAACAAATGTCATAACTCAAACAGTCTTCTTTTTATGCGGCCTTTCTGAATCTCGCGCAAGGGGTATTTGTCCCTAAGAAAACGATTCATGAAGAAAGAAAATGATGGGAGGAAAAAAACCAAGGGAATTCCCAGTCAGATTACTCTGAAACTGCCCATTCCCCGGCCAGCTATAAACGCCGCGTTAGCTGTTCTTAGGCGGGGATCTAAATTCACGAAGGCGGCATAAACACTGCCCTCCTCATACGTTTGCTCCGGCCATCAAAGACGCAACGGTGTCAGATCGCAAGGCCCCCACCCCCACCTCAACAAAAAGGCCCGGATCAAATGATATCACAGCACGGGGAGAAAAGATAAGAAAAGAAAAAAAAAAAATTACGAAACCGTGTAGCCCTACATGTAAACCCCCCCCCCCCCCCAGCTTACAGTGATAAAAAGGATGACCCCCCCCCCCCCCCCCCCCCCAAATTATGAATTTGCAAGACATTTGCCTGTTAAAATAGACTGTCCGCTGAAGTAAACGGCCCCGTCTCTACAAAGGTAAGATACCTCTCACAAAAATGAAATCGCTGATGACAAAAGCGACTCGGAAAATTGATACTGATCGCGCTGCATGCAAAAAAACATAACTAACGGGGAACTGGCGGGCGAGGAGGGGAGGAGAGGGGGACAAAAGTGGACAAAACAACCCCCCAATTCGAGAACGCTTTCTCCGTGAAATGAGGTCATCCTGAAAATCAGCTTCGGTCAAGTGAAGCGGTGTCAAGTCAATTCATGGTGTTTATAGTCAAGCCGACCGCGGGGGCCGCAGCAGTGGCACGCCAATGAAACGTGGTCGGAATGAACAAACGAATACACGCACACTAGGATGGTCAGCAGATCTTTTCTTGTAAATCCTTGCCCACCATCCAGACCCTGCTTATCTATCTACCCACACCCCCCCCCCCCCCCCCCCCTCCCCGTCCGACAACTACCTCCACCCCTCCCTCCCTCCCCCTTTCTTTTTGTTGCGTTTTGTTCTGGTACGTTTGATTTTGTTTGTGCTTGTTCCTTTGATCATCATTGATCTACTAACCATACAAAAATAAATACATAAAGATTAATTCAGAGTCTACAATCATCATCAACGTTGATGAACGGACTGTAAAAAAAAAAAAGCACCAACCACCCAACCATCCATAATTCCTGCTGAATCATAGATTTCTTGTCATAAAACATGTTTCTCTGCCCTGCTCTCCCCTGAGGGAAAAGAAATAACCCTATCAAAGATGGCGACACTGTTTTTTTTTTTCTTTTTCCTTTCTTTCTTTGTATGTCGATATTACAGCTATCAGGATGATTTTCTTTTCTCTCACAAAGGACAGTCAAAAATGGTTTGTGGATATGCATCTCGCAGTTCATCAATAAGTTCAAATGTTTCGTCTCGTTTCTTTTTTCGTTATGCTAGAGTTACTGTGGACACGCAGTTTCGAATGGTTAGAAAGCAGGATGTTACATATGAAATTGGAAAAGGTTCCATCCAGTCTTGGGAGAAGCCCAACCAGCAAAAGCCAAGAGAGAAACAGCGACCAGCTGAGGACGCTTGAAGGACTTGCGCAGATCTGACATACATTTTAGTGTGTGTGTGTGTGTGTGTGTGTGTGTGTGTGTGTGTGTGTGTGTGTGTGAGAGAGAGAGAGAGAGAGAGAGAGAGAGAGAGAGAGAGAGAGAGAGCTAAGACGTCTGACCAATATGGGTAGTGTGTCCTAATATGGTAAAATGTACTCAGATATAATTTCATTCCAGCGTTACGTTTACTTCTGAGCAATGATTCACTCGCAACTCAAAACGTGTTCTCCCTGTTTAAACCAATGGGACAGAAAAAAGATATCCCCCACTTGCTTCCTCCACTTGTAAGCCTCAGATGTCCTCCTTCAGTCCCTCATCCCCCACCCCCTACCCTCATTGATCCTCCACACCCTCCCCCAGCCATTCCTCTTTGCCTTTTCCCTCTCTAAAGACACCCATGAATACAAAACAGCGACGGCTGAAGCCAACTTGCCTAATGACAAAAACGAAAGCGTAAAACAAAAAAAAAAAAAAAAAAAAAAAAAAGAGAGAGAGAGAGAGAGAGAGAGAGAGAGAGAGAGAGAGAGAGAGAGAGGAACAACAGAGTAATGGATTTGATTGACAAACTGTTGTCTGTGGCGGATCTTACCCTTCGAGTTTCTCTCTCTCTCTCTCTCTCTCTCTCTCTATGTATGTGTGCAATGTGTGTGTGTGTGTGTGTGTGTGTGTGTGTGTGTGAGATAGAGTGTATGTGTGCGTGTTCGCGCATGTGTGTGTACGTGTGTTCGTGTGTGTGTGTGTGTGTGTGTGTGTGTGTGTGTGTGTGTGTGTGTGTGTGTGTGTGTGTGTGTAGCGCGCCAGCGCACGAAAGCATCGACGAGGACAGTTTCAAACGAATACTCAATATCACACCGACAAATAATACATTGCCCACATAAGACAACAGCAACATTTTTTTTCATGAATTCGCGCACTTTCTTCCCTGCCTTCTTATCGTTTTTAATGGGAGGCAGAGAGTGTGGGGAATGCGGGTGGCAGGCAGGTCAATACTGGGCTCGGCGATAGACAACTAATCAAAAAACATGAGAAAGATATCTTTTGGTGGGAGGAGAGTGGCTGTGGAAGGGGTTGGGCAGAGAACACTGCTGAGATCGATAGCTATCGAAAATGGAGTTTAAATCAATCGTAAGAAACTTCAAAGATACCCTCCTGACCTTTAAAAAATGCAAAGTACACATTTCCTAAACCTTCTCATTAGCCATCTATCCATCTAATGAATAAATAAATAAATCAGTTTGGTTGTGATGGTGCACAAAGTGATGTGCTCTTGTCACGAATCCTGATGATCAATCGATACGCAGAGAGAGAGAGAGAGAGAGAGAGAGAGAGAGAGAGAGAGAGAGAGAGAGAGAGAGAGAGAGATGTGACACCTTCTTCGGAACTTCTCTCTCGACTTTTAACGTGGGAAGATGGAAATTATCACGAATCCTGCGTTGACCCACACTGCGTTTAGGGGAAGGGTCTGGACCACTAGGGTGTGATTGGATGTGTCTTGAAGCCATCCAGGCGGACGACAGTTTTAAGCTGCACACAAGTGGAGACTTAAGCCTGGCCAAATCTAACGGCCAGGACGAAACAGGCTCTTGCCACAAAGTTATCTCCGTTTACTGAGAATTCATTTGGCAGGGTGTTGCATTCCTTGGTGATTTTCTTTTTTTTGTTTGTGGTATGTTTATGCGAAATGTAAAGATCTAATTTTCTCACAAAAAATTAGAATCTGACCAGTGTGTTTAAGAATTCCAGGACTGGCTGTAGACACAAGCATATAAAGAGAGACAACCAAGCCAGCCTCTATACTCTTCCGATCAACATTTTGCAAACATAGCTTTATTTTCTATCCTGAAATCTCACTGAAAGTGAACGTGCGAAAAGCTGACAATTTGTTCTTCTTGTTGATATGCAAGTGGTAATGTCTTGATTTTAAGAAGATCTTTCTCGCTCATAATTATGATTTATCTTATGTTTTAAAGATAAGTTCAGAACCTATTCTCGCTTGAATCTCAATTGCAGCTGCCAGTGCAGTAAAAACTGTGATGTCTACAATACAACGATTACACTTAGAAACGTGTACTGGGATACATCTCTAAGAAGGTTTCTTGAAAGTAAGATTGCACATGTCGACGGTATTAATGGTCCTTTCATACTTACAGTTATTCATTCGTTTATGCTGCTGATAAGGACATTGTATGAACTTTCGACAGGAACTATTATCAGGGTGCTCCATTACTGAGGATTTATTATCCTTTGGTAACATTGGGTAAAAGGTTAGGGTTACAATTCGCTCAGTAATTAAGAAACTGACTTGGCTGTGTTTCCAAAAATCAAGGAATGAATGAAGATGCAGAAGACTTTACAAATGCATGCTTTTAAGATGTTGAAGTGGAGAAATTGTCAGGAAATACCTGTCTTTGATGTTTGAGCATCTTTGCTACTGGAAGGGTAGTTCATTTTTCCTCCCTCCCTCCCTCCCTTCCCTCTCTCTCGTCGTTGTGGTATATTAAATTTTCAACATCAATACAATGCTGAAGTGACTAAACTTAGGCTTGGAATGACTAAGTGTGTGTGTGTGTGTGTGTGTGTGTGTGTGTGTGTGTGTGTGTGTGTGTGTGTGTGTGTGTGTGTCTGTGTGTGTGTGTGACAGACACAGACATATATAGACATAGACAGAGAGACATTCAGACACTTGAGTTAAAGATATACACTTTGTGAAAAACTCCCCCCCCCCCCCCCCCCCCCCCCAATCCCCAGCACCTTTTGGTAATGAACATTTCTTCCAAGAACTCTTCCGACTTTTGACGCAAGAAAATGGGAGTAGTTTCAGGAATCCTGTGGTGACCTACACTGCACAGTGGCAGAGGGTCTGGGGTGTGATTGGATGTGTCCAGAGGCCACCCGGGTGAACGACACTTTAAGCTGCACACAAGTGGAGACTTGAGCCTGGCCAAATCTAACGGCCAGGACGAAACAGGCTTTTACCGTGAAGATATCTTCGTACTCTGGAAACTCAGAGGGTAGAGGTGTTTTATCGCCTCGTTTTTTTTTTCCCCATCCCATCTCACCATCCTCCTCCTAAACCTCTCTGGCTTGTGCTGAAAGCAGAATGTTCTAGGTCTCTTAATCGAAATGTCACCAGACATCCTCCCCCTGAACCCCCTCCCCCTCCCCACCCTTCCCATGGTCGAATCAAGAATCATCCATTCACAGACATACTGACTTCAATGGCACAGCGATTCAGGACGAAAGAGTTCTTGGGACTCAAACTGATGGAAGGGTTTTTCAACTGAACAGGGCAAGAAGCGTTCGTTCTCAGCAATATAACAAAGCCAAACAAAAGGCAGACTGCAGGAGTGCTAACTTTGTGGATTCAATTTCAGGAACTAGGGCATGAAGGTTACGGGGTGGTGGGCCAACAAATGAAGTGTTGTAAGAAGAATTTCTTTTATACATAATTGTGATGGCTAACATCCACATATCATTTGGGCTTTGTTCTGCAGATGTTTTATCGTTCCTATTAAAAGAAAAACCGAACCCGTAAACCCAATATTTCAAAAGAAAATTTGAAATTCTGGATTTTTCACTAAATTCAGGAAAATTTCTAAATGATGGAAACTCCAGAATGTTTTGGAATGGTTGGCAGCTATGAAAGTGGCAAACTTTAAAAAAAAAAAAAAAAAGAAAAAAAAAAAGACATACACACAAGCAAGAAACCACTTTCCAAATCAGATATTAGCCACTGGGAAGATCACACTTCATACATGAAGTAAAGGTTGGGGGGGGGGGGGGGGGGGGGGGGGGGGGGGGGGGGGTAGGATGGAGGTATAATTTCTTTTCAGAGCGTCCAAAACGTTGATGAACAGGGAGGGATGGGGTAGACAGTGGTGAATGGAGAAAGGATAAAGAAACAGGGAGGAGAGGGTGCTGAACTTATTCTCGTTCGTCACATCAAAAACACTCCCCAAAAAGTTTGTGATGAGAGAGAGAGAGAGAGAGAGAGAGAGAGAGAGAGAGAGAGAGAGAGAGAGTGTGTGTGTGTGTGTGTGTGTGTGTGTGTGTGTGTGTGTGTGTGTGTGTGTGTGTGTGTGTGTGTGTGTGAGTGGGAGTGGGGTGGGGGTGGGATGGAATAGAGTGTAAGGTACAAATAAAAAAAAACGTGATCCTGACCTGCATTTTTGGTGTGAGCATACGGCCTACCTAGTCCACGTAAATTGTTTACAGTACATGTTTATGACATTTTTTTTTTCTCTTATTCCAAACACGCTCTTTACATACTCTTTGAAGCTGCTTTGAGACTTTGGGGGCTAGGACCAGGTATCATTTGGTTGGGGTGGGTTAGTAGTGGGGCTCCTGAATCCCTAGAACATTTCCCCTGTCATCTCCCCCATTCACTCACCCCCGATCCCTAGCGCCTGATTCATAGCGCAGACATGCAGTCACAATAAAACTACCACTGTGGCCTGCTTAGAAATTCGTTCAGACATGAAATGATAAAGATTCTCGCTCTTTTTCAGCTCCTGTCAATATGTGTTGTAGCGTGACGGGGTGTGGGGGTGCTGCTGAAAGGTTTGCAGGCTTGCAGTGTAAAAAAGTGTTCCCATGAAACGGCCCATTAGCCAAGCAAACGGTTCCTTCACACAAGAACTCCGATCCGATCGCTGATCCATCATTCGCTGCACAACGCTGTTTCCTAGTCACGCTGGAAAAGATTATGATCTCTGATAGGATTATTTGGATAGGACGGCGAAATTGCCTCTTTTCCTCTCTCTCTCTCTCTCTGTACGTATACATGCATGCATTTATGTACATTTGTAAGTTTCCATGTATACATGTGTATATGTGTCTATGTATACATGTGTGTACCTATATATGGTTGTCCGTCTGTCTGTATCCCTGATATGGCCTTTTGCAGTTGGCTGAGCTATAAGCAACATCATCTCTGTCCACCTGTTTGTCTGCCTGTGTGTGTGTGTGTGTGTGTGTGTGTGTGTGTGTGTGTGTGTGTGTGTGTGTGTGTGTGTGTGTGTGTGTGTGTGTGTGAGAAAGAGAGAGAGAGAGAGAGAGAGAGGGGGGGGGGGGGGAGAGAAAGCCCAATCGTTGAACCAAACTTTGGGCAGCAAAACATCCTAGGACTATCATATCTCTGCCAGTCCTTTATTCCTCTTCTCGACCAGCTGATGAGCCTGGCCCCCATCTCTCTCTTTTCTCATTTTTTTTCTTTCCTGTTCCTCTCCCTTCCCCATTGCGCCCCTTCGTCACTTCACTCACACAACAGCCTCCCCTCTCTTCTTCCTCCCAGCACAGATCTTGGAGGTCAGTCATCTGTTGCCTTCAATGAACATGTTTCTCCCTCGGTCTCCATCACTCTTAACTCCTCCCCCTGTCACATTTCTCCTTACATGATACAGATATATTTCCTTCTCTTGCGCGAACACCGCAAGTATGTCCTCTCTCTCTCTCTCTCTCTCTCTCTCTCTCTCTCTCTCTCTCTGATGGACTTATCCCTTCCTTTGCCCCCCCCCCTCCATTCTCCTCCCTCCTCCTCCCCTTCACATCGTCCACCTACACGTCCTTCTCTTCTGTATGACACAGATCTATCATCTCTCCTACTGAACACCCCCGGGGCTTTCATCTCTCTCCTCAGCCTATTGTGTGCTGTTCTTGCACAGACATTATAGGATATGTGCTGTCTCTTGTCCTTTTTCCATGGACATCACAGGACGTACCCTATGTCCCGTACATCCTGGTCCTTCTTCCATGGACATAACAGGACATTTCCTGTGGCGTTCTCGATTTTCTTCTAAAGGCATACTGGGAGTGTTCTGCCTCTTTCTTGTATCCATCTCTTTCTTCCATGGACATCTCAGGAATGTTCTCACTTGTCTCCTTGTCTTTTTTCCATGGAGGACATCTCAGGAATGCCCTGTCTCTCTTGCATCATCTTTGCATTTCTTCAATTGAAATCCCGAGAATGTCCTATCTCTCCTATGTCTTTGCCGTTCTTCCATGGGCATGTTAGGAGTGTTCTGTCTCTCTCGTATTCTTGTCTTTCGTCTATGGACATGTAAGGAATGTCCTGTCTGTCTTGGATCATCCTTGTCCTTCTTCCACGTCCTGTCTCTCTCTTGCATCTTTAGTCTTTTCTCTGTGGATATCATGGAACATGTCATGTACTCTTGCATACTTGTTTTTTTCCATGGAATCTTAGGACAAATCCTGCCCTTCCAATATCCTTGTACTTGCACTTCGAAACGGAATACAATATTTCTCTCACCTATCACCCTACGTGCAACCTCCCACCTGACCTTACCCTTCCTCCATACACATCCACAGTCTTGACGTCTGTCGGTCTTTCTGTTTCCATCTGGTACACGCCAGACATGTCATCCTTCCACCCACACTCTCCTTATTTTCTCAGAACTTTCCATCTCTCCCCTGTCCATGCCCAATTGTCCCTATCCTGCACAGAGTTCTGGCTGCTACCCTGCACTTGACGGCCCCCTACCCAGCAGCTGCTCCTCCTATGGACGTCTGGTCTGGTCTGGATTGAGCTGTCACCTCCTCCTTGCACTGGCTGTCATCGTTCCCCCGTCGGTCTCCTGCTCTGCGAGAGGCTGTTGATAACTCGATGAGTGCCTTTCCCTTCTCTGCAGCCTATATTGCACAAGTTTTTTTTTTTTTTTTTTTTTTTTTTTTTTTTTGCTAGTGTCTCCAAGTCTGAGGTCTCTCCGTTTTTTTTTTTTTTTTTTTTACCACGCGCAAAGTAATCTTGTAGCATCCTGATACATCAAGCGGAAACTTCCCTCTGTATATGTCTGTGAGTCCGTCTGTTTTCTGTGAGTCCTTGTGGCGAGCATGAGGTTTGTCTGTCTGCCTCCCTGTCTGTCTCCCTCTCTCTCTCTTTCTCTCTCTCTC
>JADBJO010000761.1:57500-65000 GCA_016801955.1 Conus betulinus | reverse complement strand
CAGATGCTGAAGGCTTTTGGAAATAGAATCTTTTCATGTTCATAAGTTGAAGAACTGTCAGAAAATACTGGTCTTCAATGTTTGACCACTTTTGTTAAACTGAAGGAAGGTTTAAACATCCTCTCCCTCACTCTCTCTCTCTCTCTCTCTCTCTCTCTCTCTCTCTCTCTCTCTCTCTCTCTCTCTCATATTTGCATGTACACACAGTTCGCTGCAGTATATTTCAGTATCAATACAGTGTTGAACTGACTAAGGCTAGGCTTGAGAGACAGAGAGGAGACAGACAGACAGACAGAGAGAGAGAGAGAGAGAGAGACAGAGACATAGTAACAGACAAAGAAAGTGAGACACACAGAGACAGACACTGAGACAAAACATGTCGACTTCGTCCAATACTCACCCCTGCACCTTGTGTTGAGCAACGCTTCGAAAAACATTCCTGACTTTTGACGCAAGAAAATGGGAATAGTTTCAGGAATCCTGTGTGGTGACCTACATTGCACGGTGGCAGAGGGTTTGGGGTGTGATTGGATGTGTCCTGAGGCCATCCGGGCGGACGACACTTTAAGCTGCACACAAGTGGAGACTTGAGCCTGGCCAAATCTAACGGCCCAGACAAAATAGGCTTTTGCCGTGAAGATGTATTTCCTTGCTGGAAACTCTGAGGGTAGGTGTGTTTTTTTAAATCGCCTCGACCGACCCCCCCCCCCCCCCCCCCCCCCCCTTACCCCCCCCCCCCCCCCCCCCCATTTTTTTTTAAATTTGCTTGCACCAAAGGTACAAAGTTCTAAGTCTCTTAATCGAAATGTTGCCAGACATCTGCTCCTGAACCTTCCAAGGTTGTATAAAGAATCACCCGTTCACAGACATACTGACTTCAGTGGCACAGTGATTCAGAACAAAAGAGTTCACTGGACGGAAATCAATGGAAGCGTTTCAACTGAACAGGCAAGAAAATGTTCGTTCTTAACAAAGGAAACAAAACCAAACAAAAAAAGCCAGACAGCATGAGTGCCCACTTTCGGGAGTCAAAACTGGAACCAGGGGACGAAGGGGATGGGGTGGTGTGCTGACAAATAAAGAGCTTTAAAAAATGCGTTTCCCAAACATATTATTGCCAGCATTGACATACCATTTGGGATTTACTCTGCAATACTTTATCATCCCTATTCAAAAATGAATCCATCAGTAAAACCCACCATTCAAAATAAAATCTTGAAATTCTGGATTTTTTTTTAACACTAAAATCGAGATTATGGGAATATTTTTCTAAATTATTAGAAATTTCAGAGAAAATTTAGGAGGGTTTGGTAGCTATGAACTATGAGGAGCAACTTTCCAGAAAACAACACAAGATACACACAGGCAAGAAACCCCTTTCGGTGATACCAAATTCCAACCAGATATTAACTCACTGGGAAAATCACACTTCGTCCATGAAATTAAGGTAGGATGAAGGTACAATTTCTTTTCAGAGCTTCCAAAACATGGTCGAGCAGGGAGGGGTAGGGGAGACGGTGATATATGGGAAAGGGAAACGGAGGGGGAGGGGAGTAGGCTGAACTGATTCCAATTTATTAAATCAAAAGCATTTTCCGAAACGCTACTGATGAGAGAGAGAGAGAGAGAGAGAGAGAGAGAGAGAGAGAGAGAGAGAGAGAGAGAGAGACAGAGTGTGTGTGTGTGTGTGTGTGTGTGTGTGTGTGTGTGTGTGTGTGTGTGTGTGTGTGTGTGTGTGTGTGTGTGTGTGTGTGTGTGTGTGTGTGTGTGTGTGTGTGTGTGTGTGTGTGTGTGTGTGTGTGTGTGTGAGAGAGAGAGAGAGAGAGAGAGTCAGAGACAGAGATTGTGCATGCGCGTGTGTGTGTGTGTGTGTGTGTGTGTGTGTGTGTGTGTGTGTGTGTGTGTGTGTGTGTGTGTGTGAGAGAGAGAGAGAGAGAGAGAGAGAGAGAGAGAGAGAGAGAGATGTGTGGGATGGGGTGGACTGTAGGAGAGGTTAAGGTGTTAGCAAAAACGTGACCCTGCCCTGTGTTTAGTGAGCACACGGCCTACTTAATCAACGTAAATTGTTTACAATATACGGTAATGACCTATTTTCCTTTTATCCCGAACATGCTCTTTGCGCACCGTTTGAAGCTGCTTTGATGTTCCGGAATAGGACCAGGGGTTATTTGGATGGGATGATGTGATGGGGGTCCTGAATTCCTGGAACCTCTCCCCTCCCTCCTCCCCTACTCATCCACCCAAATCTCCAGCGCCTGACTCACAGCCTACACACGCAGTAAGAACAAAACTACCATAGTAACCTGCTTACGAATTCGGTCAGACATAAAACCGATGCATACTCTTGCTCTCTGGGTTTCAGCAGACATTGTTGTAGTGTGACGAGGCGTGGGTACTAGGGAAAGGATTGCAGGTTCTCAGTGATACTGGTGCATCCCATTAAATGGCCCATTAAACAGACAAACCGTTTCCCGACAATGAACTCCGTTTGCTGATCCGTCATAGTCACTGCATCATATTGTTTCCAAGTTGCACCAGAACAAATTATGCTCGCTGATACGATTACTTGGACAAGACGGCGAGACGCTTTCCCTCCCTCTGTCCTTGCATGTATGCATGCATCTATGTATATGTATATTTATGCATGTACATGTATGTAACATATATGTCTGTCTGTCTCCCTTTCTCTTTGTGTGTGTGTGTGTGTGTGTGAGAGAGAGAGAGAGAGAGAGAGAGAGAGAGAGAGAGAGAGACAGACAGACAGACAGACAGACAGACAGAGAAAGAGAGAGATTTATAAAAAAAAAAAAAAAAGAAAAAAGAGGGGAGAGATGATTGTGGTACTGAGTGCGAGTGAAGAGGAGGGTAATGCAGAGGTGTGGGGGTGGGGGGGGGGGGGGGGGGGTGAGAGAAGTGGGCAATCATCGAACCAAACTTTGGGGCAACGACACATCCAAGCGCCTGTCCTTTCTCTACTGGTCCTTTATCCCCCCCTCTCGACCAGCCGACTGATCCGGCCCTCATCTCCTTCCTTTCCCTTTGGGCCATTCTTTCCTTCCTGCCCCTCCCTCCCCCTTTACTCTCGCGCGCCCTTCGTCCCTCCATGCACACCACAGCTTCCTCCCCGCACACATCTTGGCGGTCAGTCATCTATTCCCTTCACTGCAGAAGGCAGGGCTGTCACCTTTCTGCTTCGTCGTCTCCACCACCACCCACAGCCTCGCACTCCCTCATTTCTCCTTACATCATAAGATCTATCTGTTTCTCTCCCCCTCCCCCTTCCTCGATTACCACAAGGATACTCTCTCTCTCTCTCTCTCTCTCTCTCTCTCTCTCTCTCTTTGGGATCCTCCCTTCCTCCGCTGTCTCTCCCTGTTCTCCTCCCTCCTCCTCACCTCCCCATCATTTACCCACCCTCCTTCCCTACTATATAAAATAGATCTATAGTTTCCCTGACTGAACACCCCAGGCTGTCATTTCTCTAATTTTACATACTCGTTGTTCCAAGGAAGACATAAAGTTCACTCTTGTGTCTTTTTCTTTTTTCTTTTTTTCAGACATCACAAAATGTATCCTGTCTCTCTTGCATCCTTGTCCTTCTTCCGTGGACATTACAGGACATGTCCTGTTTTGTTTTCATTCATTTTTTTTTCATGAATATCTCAGGAATTTCCTGTCTCTCTTGTAATATTCTTCCACGGACATTTCAGAAAAGGCCTTTCTCTCTCGCAATCCTTGTCTTTCTTCCAAAGACGTCTCATGAATTTCCTATCTCTCTTGTATTCTTTGTATCCTTGTTTTTCTTCCACTGACATTTCAGGAATGTCGAGTCTCTGTTGTAATTCTCTGTCATTCTTCCACAGAAATCTCAGGAATGTCCTATCTCTTTTGCATCCTTGCCTTCACCACGGACATCTCAAGAATGTCCTGTCTCTCTAGTGTTATCCTTGTCTTTCTTCCACAGACACGTCAGGCATGTGTTATCTCTCTGGTGGTTTCTTGTTTTTCTTCTATGGATATCTTGGGAGCGTCTAGTCTCTCTTGTGTTATTCTTGTCCTCCCATAGATATCTCTGGAATTCCTGTCCATCTTGTATCTTCGTTTTTCTTCCATGGACATCTTAGGAATGTCTGCCTCTCCTGTATTATCCTTGTCCTTTCCCCACTAACATCTGAGGAATATCCTCTCTCTCTTGTATCATTCTCTTTCTTCCAGGGACAATACAGGAAAGCCCTGCCTCTCTTGTATTATCCTTGTCCTTTTCCCGTGTAAATCTCAGGTCATGATTTGTCTCTTTTGCATCATTGCCCCTCTTCTATGGACATCTCCCGAATGTCTTGTCTGCCTTGTATTAATTATCCTTGTCCTTTTTCCAGAAAACTCAGACAACGCCCTGTCTCTCTCATGCATCTTTGTCTTTCACCTATGGACGATATCACAGAATATATCGTGTAGCTCTTGTAGTTTTGTCTTTTTCCGTGGAATCAAAGGACACACGCGCTGCCTCTCTTGTATCCATGTATTTCTTCGTTGCCTTTGGAAAAGGCATGCCGTATTTCTCACATCCATCACCGCACATGCAACCTCTCACCTCACCCTCACCCTACCCTTCCTTCCACCCCCCGCACACAGTCTCTCTCTCTCTCTCTCTCTCTCTCTCTCTCTCTCTCTCTCTCTCTCTCCATCATTCTGGCACACACACACACACACACACACACACACACACACACACACACACACACACCTGCCTCCCCGCCCCCACACACATTCTCTCTTTCCCCAAACCCTGTCATCTCTCACCTGAACATGCCCAACCGTCCCTACCCAGCACAGAGCTCTGGCCGCTACCTTGCACTTGATGGCCCTGCTGCTGGTCCTCCCGTGGACGTCTGGTCCAGTCTGGACAGGGCTGTCACCATCTCACTGCACCGACTGTCATCATTCCCGCATCGGTCTCCTGCTCTGTAAGGGGCTGTTGATAACTCCATGAATGCCTTTCCTTTCCCCCCCCGCCGCTCAAATTGCACAAGTTTTTTTTTTATTCTTGCTTTTTCCCAGGTTCTTCTTCTTTTCTCTCACAAAGTAATCTTGTGGCAGCCTGATGCATCAAACGGAAACCTCTCTGTGTGTATGTCCGTAAGTCCATCTGTTTCCATGTCCGTGTGGTGAGCGTGTAGATCTGTCTATCTCTCCCTGTTCCAACGTGTGTGTGTGTGTGTGTGTGTGTGTGTGTGTGTGTGTGTGTGTGTGTGTGTGTGTGTGTGTGTGAGTGTCCCTCAGCGAGAGAGAGAGAGAGAGAGAGAGAGAGGGGGGGGGGGGGGGCAGAGAGAGAGAGAGAGAGAGAGAATCAGACAGACAGACAGGGGGAGCAGCACACCGACACGAAAAAGTCAGACGAAGTACATGATGCTTCATGAACCAGCTCAGTACATGATGCTTCATGAACCAGCTCGCCCAATATGGTGGGTTTTTCAGAGGAGTGGGGGAGTGGGGAGGGGGGGGAGTGAGGCAGGAAGGGCAGGGCAGGAGTGGGAGAGAAGGGGCACAGGAGGGGCAGGGGGGTAGAGAGGGCAAAAAGGGGGAGGTAGTTGTAGGATTTTGGAGGAAGGGGGCATGAATGAACAAGAGGGTTGATAGGAAGAGGGAGACAGACGCTAGCTCCGAGAATCGACTACATCCCAATTCTGATCTCCAGCCCAGTTTGCCACGAAAGGCTGCCGAGAGGCAAGCACGCCGAGATTGAACGAGACAGGCTGCTTTCCTTCCGAGACATGGGAGAGGAGATTATGGAGTCTGCAGTCGTGGTGCAGCATCTCTCTCCCTCTCTGTCTGTCCTAGTTAATCTCGTCTGTGTCTCTCTCTATATATTGTACTGCTATTGCATTCTGTATCGCCGCGCTACTTTGGATTCTACTGCCGTGTGTCGCGTTCCTGTAGGTTTCTATTCTGCTTGTTGGGAAAAACTGAACACTAAGTGACTATTAGGTATCCTAGAGAACATTGCCAAGACGTTCATGGCAGCAACACTTCAAATATACATTCCACAAGATAGATACAGGCTGACAAAGCAACCAACTGATAGGCCAGCAAGGAAACTATTCGATCCCAATGAACTATCTCGAGTTACCGTGCGTGAAAGCAAGAGGTGTCACAAAAACGATCTATTCTTCTGGATTCTCACACAAAAGGAGTGTCTCAGAGTAACAAATGGCGCACGTACACGCAGCCGGAAGCGCAACAGAAGGAGTGAAAAAAGAAGTGAGGAAAAAGAAGATGAACTGGAAAAGGAGCGTAACAGGAAGTTGAAGGGGGAGAAGAAAGTGAAGAATGAATGAAAGAGAGAAAGAAAAAAGGAAAGAAAGACGGAATTGAGAAAGAAAAAAGTGAAGGAAAGAATGGAGGAAAAAGAAGACGAGGAGAGAGATAGACAAATAAAGAGAGGAGGAAAAGAAATAAGGTCAAAAAAGAGGAGGATGCTAAATAAGAGAAAATGAAGACAGAAAACAACTCCCTGGTGAGAAGGGCAAGCAAGGGGGTGTGGAGGTGGGGAAAAGAAGAGAAAAAAGAGGAGAGAGGAAGAGAAGGAAGAGGAGGGGAAAGAAGAAAAAGAAACAACTTGAAGAGAAGAATGTGAGGGAGGAGCAGGAGATGGGAACAGAGTAGGAGGAGGGAGAGGAGGAAGAAGGAGGAGGAGGAGGAGAGAAGGAGAAAGAAAAGCGGGAAATGAAGGAGGAAGAAAACAAAAAAAAAAGAAGATGCGGAAGAGAACGAATATCGAGGACGATAAGGGTGGGAGAGGGTGGGGATGACCAAAATGTTATGACAAACGGAATTACCAAGAAACCAAAGTGAAAGAAGGACAAAAAAAAAACCCACCAGAGGTGGGACTTTAACAACATCCATAACAGTAACAGGAGATAGAAAAATAACTTGAACAACATCGACAACATCAGAAGAGGGCAGCAACAAAATGAAGAAGGTTCACAACAATAACAATGGGCAGGATACTGACGGCCGTGGCAGTAGAATATTATGAACACTAATGGTAACCAGAAGAGGACGAATATCGGCAATAGTAACAAACAACAAGAGGCCGAGTTCAACAACATATTACCAAAACAAGCCGTAGACAAAAAAACACGGAGACGAGGACGAAAACGACGTCGTCGATGATGAAAGGAGGAGAGGGAGGAGGAGGAGAAGGCAGGAGGATGAGGGAGAGAGGAGGAGGAAGAGGAGAAGGAGGAAGAGGGAGAGGAGAGGGAGGAGGAGAAGAAGAAGAAAAAGAGCCGAAGACCAAGTAGACAAAAACGACGGTCGGAAATGACTAGAAAATAAACAAGCAAACAAACAAGCAAATAAATAATTTAAAATACACAATGAAGAAAGAAAGAAATGAATGAATGGATATACTAGCAAATATACATACCAAACGACAAACTCAAGACGAAAGAGATCCAAAGTCAATGTCACAGAACAAAACGAAAAAGGTACAGCTCA
>JADBJO010000761.1:45000-50000 GCA_016801955.1 Conus betulinus | reverse complement strand
CACGCTGTCTTTCCGTCATCAATATTACACAAAAAAGTAAAGAACGAATGTAGCAAAAACTCAACAGGAAAGATGAACTCCATTCTAAGCGCGGACTCGTTACATTCTGTAGCGGATCGGGCGCAAAATCCAAATCATGATTATTCTTATTTAATCGAAAGCAAAACAAAAAATGCGAGAGGGGGCATTTTCCGACACTTTCTAAATTTTGATAAATAGATGATGCCAGAATATCAATGATTAAGAAATTGAAGGCTAATTAAAAACTATGCACGCTCTTTCTGTCCACCTTGCCCGCCCCCATCCCTCGCACTCCGTCCCGTCCGTACTTTTCTTTCGTCTCGCACTCCCCTTTCTGTTCTCATTCTCATTCTCTCTCTCTCTCTCTCTCTCTCTCTCTCTCTCCTCTCTCTCTCTCTCTTGTACCCTCTCTCACCTTCTGCCATTCTCCGTCCTCCCTTCTCCCTTTCTTTCTCTCTTCGTTCTCTAGCCTCCCAAACTGGCATCTCTCCCCCCCCCCCCCCCCCCCACCTCTCTCCTCTCTCTCTCTGCTTCACTTATCTCTCTTCGCTCGACTCGACGCTCATTTTTTTTTCCCCACGTTAAGTAACGTAGACTGCAGATTTGGAGGGATGTAGAGAGTAAAGCTGTCACCTAAACTCTATCGAAGTGTCGTGTCTTATGGGTGCCAGAGCATCTAAACTGTCTGTCCGGGTGACGGACTCCCAGGTCCGCACCTCCACGGCGCTTTAATGGTGCTCTGCTTCCGATTGCGCTACTGCGAGGTGAGAGAGAAGAGAGAGAGAGAGAGAGGAGAGAGAGAGAGAGAGAGAGAGAGAGAGAGACAGAGACAGACAGAGAGACAGACAGACACGAGAGAGAGAGAGAGAGACAGAGAGAGAGAGAGAGAGAGAGAGAGAGAGAGAGAGGAGACAGAGAGAGAATAAGGGGTGGTGGTAGTGATGGTGCGTTTTAAGGCAGAGTGAGAGGTTGAAGGAGAGGAAAGGGAGGTGGGGGGTAAGGGGAACGGGAGGGGGCAGCAGAGACAAAAAAATTAAAGAGAAAAAAAAAGTAAAGAAACAGTGTAGAGACAACAAGAGAAAAAAAAAGTAAAGAAACAGTGTTGAGACAACAAGAGAAAAAAAAGTAAAGAAACAGTCTTGAGACAACAAGAGAAAAAAAGCAAAGAAACAGTGTAGAGACAACAAGAGAAAAAGTAAAGAAACAGTGTAGAGACAACAAGAGAAAAAAAAAGTGAAGAAACAGTGCAGAGACAACAAGAGAAAAAAGTGAAGAAACAGTGCAGAGACAACAAGAGAAAAAGTAAAGAAACAGTGTAGAGACAAGAAGATAAAAAAAAGTAAAGAAACACAGTAGAGACAACCAGATGAAAAACTAAAGAAACAGTGTACAGACAACAAGAGGAAAAAAACTAAGACAGTGTAGAGACAACAAGATAAAAAAAAAACTAAAGAAACAGTGTTGAGACAAGAAAAAAAAAAAAACTAAAGAAACAGTGTGTAGAGACAACAAGAGGAAAAATCTAAAGAAACAGTGTAGAGACAAGAGAAAAAAAGTAAAGAAACAATGTTGAGACAAGCAAAGAAGAAAAAGTAAAGAAACAGAGTAGAGACAACAAGAGAAAAAAGTAAAGAAACAGAGTAGAGACAACAAGTAAAGAGACGTTGAGACCAGCGGACATGAAGTCATAGAGAGTATACACAGACAATAGAAACGAAAAGGCTATTGCGGAATCTGTGGAAGGAGAGAGAGAGAAGAGAGAGAGAGAGAGAGAGAGAGAGAGGAGCAGAATGTGACAGATGGACCTGCACCAGCCCAGACTCGCATAATAAACAACTCTGTGCGAAGACACAATGCCCATCAACGTAGCCCCGCCTCCCTCCCTAGCCCCTTCACCACCCACCCCCGCCCATGTATCCCCCCCCCCCCCCCCCCCAAACTCACACACACACACAGAGGTCGTCGCATACTGATAACCAACCCCTGTTCCCTGTCCTTTTCCATTCATCTTTACTCCCGCTGATACAAACATGGGATACAGCCGTCAATCTGATTGGTCCGGCCACTCTACGCCACGTGACCTCACGGACTCCCACGAGTCGCATTCTGACACCCCACATGGAACGAATCCGATCGTGCGCAACACGAGACTTGTGAAATTCCCATCACTCCACCCTCCCTCCCCCCCCCCCCCCCCCCCCCCCTCCTTCCCCCTGACTCTCCTCAACTCCCCTTCCCCTCTCCCACTCCCCTCGATGAGTCACCAGATCTGATTGGTTCTGCTAATATTGTAAAAGCTAAACGCCTTTTACAGGCTTTTTTTTTCTTCAATAATTGCGAGACTGATGTCTTTCGTCTGCAAATTTACACGCGTGGTCAACAAGGTTACATGACGTGATAGTCGCTTCCTCAACATATTGGATTTACCATGAAGGAATGCCAGAACATCAGACGAGTTTTAATTTTCCTTAGATGTCACTAAACGGCGTGGGAACGTGCTTTAACATGCCTCGCCACGTTTGCAAAGCCACAAGGCCAACGCAGTAGATTAAACATGGGGGCTGTAATTGGTAATAGGATCTTCACGAATCAGACGAACAGATGGACAATATAAGGCTGTCAGAGAGAGAGAGAGAGTCAGAGAGAGAGAGAGAGAGAGAGAGAGAGAGAGAGAGAGAGAGAGAGAGATTGATTCACCATGGATGAAAAGCCAGAAGGCCACAGTTGGAGATTGAAAAATATAACGGGAGGTGGGGGGTTAATGATCGTGAATGTGAATTTAACGAATCAGTGTGTAACAGATGGATAATGAAGGAGACAGACGTTGTGTGTGTGTGTGTGTGTGTGTGTGCGTGTGCGTGTGTGTGTGTGTGCGCGCGCGCGTTTGTGTGTGTGTATGTGAAAGAGAGAGAGAGAGAGAGAGAGAGAGAGAGAGAGAGAGAGAGAGAGAGAGGTAGCTCAGTGCCAAACACACTCGCCGAATGATGATGCAGCAGTTTTTTTTTGTGTGTGTTAAATTCTCTCACTCTCCAGTACACCTAAAAAGGTGGCCTGGGTGCCAGTCTTTCGGATGAGACGGTAAATCGAGGCCTCGTATGCAGCATGCATCTTGCGCACGTAAATGAAACCACATCATCAAGGGAGTTGTGACTGAAAAAGATCTGTACCTCTCTACGAATCCACCTTGACAGGTAAATAGACACGAAGACAGGAAACGAGGGCGGTGGTGGGGGAGAAAAAAAAGAAAGACGAAACAAAAACTATGGTAACTCATTCATTCCGTAAAGAACAACCCGAAATTCACATGGCAAAAGGTATCGTGACGATGAGGTTTCAGCACACAGACAAGGAAAAGTTCACAGTTTAAACGAAATCACAGCGTATATCAAGACAACACTGTAGATAGTGACAGCACTCTCAGGCTGAATTTCGACAACATTCTCCAACTCAAACAGCAGATAGTAATAAACATTCTCAGGTTAGTGGGGGGACTGGGAGGGTGGCGGAGGTAGTGTGTGGGGGACCTACCTAACATTCCACTGATACCACCAGAATGAAACCACGTGAAGGAGGGTAGTGAAAAGACCAGGTTTTCTTTCTATGCTGGGCTACTAGCTGGGTTCGAACTGGCAACAACGTGAGAATGCAACATAGGTGCTGCACCACACGGCAAGCTAAGCACCCGAAGACAAGGAGGGAAAACAAACAAGCCAACAAACCAACCAAACTGAGGAAACATTAGTGAATAGGGACACACTGAATAATAGACTATCAGACATTGAACAATAAACGGACTGTTAGACGGATACACAGAAGTCAACAGAGTCGAACCATGCTGCCAGATAACCCTTTCTGACAATGACCCATCATTTTGCATATACTGCCCTCCGACAAGTCTCTCTCCACTCGCTCGTCCCTTCCATTCATTACCGTTACCGGTAAGGGTGAGATTAACATCCTATCGGCCTGAGGCCCTTTTAAGGACAGGTTTCCTGCAGACACAGGTCTGCATCATTGTGGCAACTGCTGTCGCCGACAGTTGTGGGTGGGTTTCAGTGGGGGTCGTCGTATTCCTCTCTCTGAACTCGTGTTCCTCTTGAACGTTGGTTCAATTCTGGTCGTGTTCCTCTTAGATGTTGGTTCAATTTTAGTCGTGTTGCTCTTGAACGTTGGTTGAATTCTGGTCGTGTTCCTCTTGAATGTTGGTCAATTTTAGTGTGTTGCTCTTGTGGTTCAATTCAGGTTGTTGGTCGACCGGCGACAGGCGTCGGTGTGTGTTGCCTTCTTCTTTCCCCAAAACATCAGGCTGTCTTCAGGACCACCGGGCGGCCTTCTTCATGCTCGGGTGGCGATGGTCCTGTGCCGCGTGAGGCCGCCTCAAGGAGGGAGCAGGACGAATGTCGTTGGAGCGCTGCACGAGTCCCTAATATTCGGCGGGTACTCGCTGACTGCGGCCGAGAGAGGCAATTTTTCAGCCCAACCCCATAAGGAGTGCCCACCATGTCTGCTGCCCTAAACAGAGCATGGCTTTCCAGGCCACAGCAGTGGCAGTCAGGCAGCGCTCCTTCGCCCCACGTCTCCAGGAGCCGTCCCCCGGCGACACAGGCTAGACCCGCCATCACCCACATGGCTGGAAGGTTGTCTGCGCAACCCGACACTGATCTCTCACATCAGTGTCCCTCAAAGGAGAGCTTCCACCTCTCCCCTGGCGTCCACTGCTATATGCCCACGCACTCGCAGCGAACTGACCCACGACCACCGCTAACGGTTCCATTCATCTTCCATCCAGCTGATATGTGCCAAAGATACAGTCCGACGTCCTGATTGGTTCGGTTACTCCACGTCACGTGACTTCACTGACTCGCGTGACTCGCTTTCTGACGGTCGATTGGACGAGTCGGGTAGCGCGACACGAGACTCGCTGCGAGTGGGTCGCCACAGTGTGTCACCTGATCTGATTGGTTCTTCTAATATTCCCA
>JADBJO010000761.1:37500-42500 GCA_016801955.1 Conus betulinus | reverse complement strand
GTCAAATGGGAAACTACTGTAGAGCTTCTTTGAGCTTCTTTGAGCGAAACTCTCTCTCTCTCTCTCTCTCTCTCTCCTCTCTCTCTCTCTCTCTCTCTCTCTCTCTGAAGTGACTTCGAAAAGGCATTTGAATGGGTATCTGGAAATATATTTTGTCCAATATTTCAAACGACTGAAATGAAAGGCAAAATACATCGATGTATCAGGACCATGTGTAAATGTGTAAAGCAAGGGTTGGGTGTAGTGGTGATTTTACAGACTACATTGTTCATTCAAAAGGGTATGAAACAAGGAGATGCGTGTGGTCCTGTTTTGTTTTCATTGCTTATCTGTAAGTTGGCACATGAAATAATAGAGACGGGAAGACATGGTGCAATACTGTATCCGAGTATTGTTTAATTATTCCTTTCTTGTTATTGGTAAATGGTACAGCTTCAGAAGGGGCTGTGGCCTATCTTGAATAAATATAATTTAATTGTTTTCAATGAATCGTATGAGCCACACGAGCTACATAAACACATAAATATCTGAACGAACAGATGAGCATTCTCTAAAACTGTGAAGTTCTGTACCATATTCTCTCTTCTTCATGAAACAACTGGACCGCAAAATCGGGTGTGGTCACAGATGATTGGCTGGCGTGGCCAGAATCATCAAACGGTAAGTGAGAGACCCTTCTGGGAGGTTTAAGAGGTCCATGTGGTGACTGTTCCATGCATTAAGATTCATCTGTCTGAAAACCTTCCCTGTGGACATTGCCGTACTGTGTGGATTGTACTCATTATACATCTCTGCGTGACAATTACATTAAAGTCAGGGACGACGTCTCAGACGAGAAAATGGTAAGAACTGACGACAGTGACGTCAATAGTCTTGCTGATTGTCTGATTCACAAATAGGGTGTATAGGTTCTTTGACAAAAATCGAGCAACGTGAATTTGTTTCTTTTGTCTAGAAACTGTGTCACCAAAGTTTTAAATGTGGCACAACCGGTGTGAATGTACACATGTCTAGAATTCTGTTCGAAAGCGTTTGAGGTCTTGCATTTGCGATCAAACTTATAGAAGTGTACCTTTTTATTCATCATCATCATCTTGCTAGCCACTATTAACCCTTCTAAGACAAGGGCCGTACAGCTTGTAGGTTGCTTATACATTGTTCTTAAATATAAAGGTTATGATTATCATCATCACCATTGTCATTATCTTTATGATCATACCCCCTCGTCACTCTCTCTCTCTCGTCAATGTGTCACATCAACCACAACAGTTTGTGAGACTAGTTGACACAACATGACTCAAATACTGTTTTGTCACTTCTGGCAAAAGTTCTACAGAACAAACAAAGCCACTGAGAAAGACAGGGCCAGACAACGTGGCATTGTGGACAGGCGTACACATGTCACTGTGCCAAGCAATAAAACACACGACTGAAAAAGAGGGCAACAATTAAAGTAAGTTGTTTCTTTCTATAGTGCCCCAAACAGTCCGGAGGGGCGACGACAGCGGGGTAACTGTGACGCGGGATAGGCCGGTGACCAGCCTAATGCACAGCACAGTCGTTAACTCTTCAAACAGGGCCCCCTTCAGGCGGCCCGCAGGGTGGGCAGTACTGACTGTGTTGAGACAGCCTTCGGACATACCACACCCCTCAGACTCCAGACAAACTACAGGTTGTTCGCGTATCTGACCTCTCACTTTGCTTTACGCGCGCGCACTCTGCACGAATGCTGTCATTCGCGCGCAAAGAATCTGAAGTCATGGCGACATTACTACAGAATACAACTCTGGTCGCAGTTAGACGTAAACAACACGATAAAGATGCTCTAATATGAACTCAGATACCTGCCTATAAACTTTGGTATTCGACTAGCCTGACATTAGTGTGCCGTTTTCGAATGTCGCTGAACGGAAGTAGCCTACACATTCATCTGATTTTATGTGGTCGCATGCGCTTCTACTTCGGGCGCGCAGTTAAGTATATTCATCTGTTAGCATGTTTGAACTTCTAAATACTGCTTGTGATCGAATTCATTACGGAATCGGCATCGGTAAAATCAATTGCTCTTGCGAAAGGGGAAGTGAGCCTGGCATGAGTTATCTACTCCTGATCCCGGGAAGCGGTTCAGACTGGACATTGCAGGCAGTGTTGGTAGGAAAGACAAAGAACCGAACAGAATACTGTTCTGCTCGGCCAACTCTCCGCTCGCAAAGAAGCGAACAGGTTCGACCAGTGCTTGCAAAAAAGTGTTGCTCAGCCCGTCAAGCTCTGAAATTTGCTACGTCGCCGGGCTTCATTTGGCCAGGCTAAAACATGAGCTCAGGACTGTCGCATGGAGCGCTGTGTGAAAGTGACTGCGCGGAGAGTGAACAAGACCCGAAGTGATGTGTAGATATCTTCAAACTAAGATGAAACTGTGTGGAGAATGTGATACGCTGAGAAGTGCAATGTAGCAGGAAAGGAAAATGTGGAATCCGGGCATGCACAAGTTTGTGGGAATAATTGTGAAATGTAACTATGGCTGGAGTTTCGTTAAACATGTAAATAAACAGGCATGTGACTGGAAAACAAAACTCGCTTTTTAGCTGCTATGGAAGACTGGAGACGCAGTTTACATGTGAGCTCTACATCAATGTGTGAACAGCACGGAAGGTCTTTCCCATGCGCAGAAGTGACAGTATCCGACCGATAGCGTAGTCCCCTCCCCCTTACACACACACACACACACACACACACACACACACACACATCTGTATACATATTATAGGGAAGAATTATATGAGCCTGTTGTTTTTATCTTCGTCATATGTGCGTTTTTATATCTATATCTATATATGTATCTACACACACACACACACACACACACACACACACACACACAAAATGTATATTAATTTACCGGCATATATACAGACGCTAAGGGTACAAAGGTGCTCTCTTGATAAAGCGTGTAAACAGCTGGACTCTTCGCCAGCTCAAATTGCTGCTATGCGTCTTTACCTCCCTGTGTCCCTTATCTGTCTCTAGAAGACATCAGCGAAGCCAACAACCCTCGGCGTCACAAATCCAGACCAGAGGAGAGCCAAAGACGATGCCAGCATGCCCCTTCAAAACCCCTCACCCATCCCACCATTCTTCCCTCCACCTACCGCACCTTCAAGCTCTCCCTAACAAAAAATACAGGAAGCAGAGGACTTATCACAGAACGATACCCCTAGAAACAAGTGCAGTGCCTTGTTCCATCGCACTAATCCTGGCACATCCCCCCCCCCCCCACACACACACACCTCCCTTTACTCTCCCCCCTACCCTATCCTCCACCCCCCCATTCCAAACGCGATTACATTTTTTTTTATAGAGGCAGCAGCCCAAACAAAGCGGAAAATAATCTCACTTCAAAAACTCCGCCTCGTCGCTCTTTGGAACTTGGAACGGACGACAACAACGCCCCGTACTGTGCAAAAAGCCATCACCATTGGCATCCCCGGTCATTTGGTAGGAACAAGGAAACCACACTCCGATTTAGGACAAGGGAGACAGTGGGGAAGTGGATGCGTCAGCAGGCTGGTGATTGGTCGGCTGGAAAACTGGTATAGGTTTTGAAAGCCTCGGGCATAAAGAGAAGCAGGTGAAGGTACGGGGTGAAAACAAAAGCACCAGGCCTCAAGCTAAAACAGGCATAGCCAGTGGGTTAAGACATGGATTCCGGTCTCGGGTTGCACGTGTCTAACAAGATTAATGGGCACACAATGTCTGCAGCCATCCAGAGAAAGCAGGGGTCGTCAACTGGTCGGCTAGTGGGAAAGATTAATTCGCTGGCCCCGAGGGTCAAACGCAGGCTGAACATGCACTCCGTCAGCTGAAAAATGTGGGATCATCTACCCCGGATACAGAACACTGCAAATCCCATTTCCTCGCCCTGGAGGCCGGTTTGTTTTGTTTGAATGGTATGGACTGGGAGTAAGAACTGGGATCACTCTGTCACCAATCACAGGCTGTTTGAGGATGTCAGGGGGCCGGAATAGCTCAGCTGGTAGAGCGCCGGCTCGTGGTTTTGGTGATCTTGAAGTTGCTGGTTCGAATCTCTGCCGGGCCATTTCGGTACAGAGAGAGGAGGGGAGGGGAGGGGGATTTTCCTCCGAAGTCAAATTGATTCTGAGTCTTATTTTCAAAAAAAAAAAGTTCTTTGAATGAGACTGACAGTCGAGGTTCCATGTGTGAACGCGTGCGTAACATCTCGCACACACGTAAAATCCCATCACTAACTTTCTAAGGTCAAGGCTAGTCTGGTGGTGGTGTGGAAGACACGTGAGCACATAAAACGCATACATAGCACACATTCTCTGTGGAAAATTCGAAAGAATGATTAAAAAACGAGTGAAGGATAATTTCAGCATCATCTAAAAAAAAAAATAGTTGTGACAACATTGGGATGAAATATATCTAACACAGACAGGGAGAAGGGTCATTGTGCACAGAGTTGCCACATCAGGATGCAGATTTGAACTGAAGGATCCCGTGCAGCAGGTGTCTGCCTGTTAATACCTCCTTTTTTTTTTTTTAAAAAGTTGCCCGGTTCATAGTTTTTTTCTTTCATTATACATTGTGTTATCGGAATGACTTCAATGGTTATTTTGCTTTCGAATTCTGTTTGTATCTATCTGTCTTTGTCCATGAGACTGGATGCATCCCTGCGCCAGCGTGCATACATTGTGTGTGTGTGTGTGTGTGTGTGTGTGTGTGTGTGTGTGTGTGTGTGTGTGTGCGCGCGCGTGTGTGTGTGTATGTGTGTGTGTGTGTGTGTGTGTGTGTGTGTGTGTGTGTGTGTGAAAGGGAGAGACAGAGATAGAGAGAGAGAATGTGTGTGCGTGTGTGTGTGTGTGTGTGTGTGTGTGTGTGTGTGTGTGTGTGTGTGTGTGTGCGTACGTGTGTGTGTGTGTGTGTGTGTGTGTGTGTGTGTGTGTGTGTGTTTATATAATGATTTATTCGGAAACATACTT
>JADBJO010000761.1:30000-32500 GCA_016801955.1 Conus betulinus | reverse complement strand
ACACACACACACACACACACACACACACACACACACACACACCACACACACACACACACACACGGGGTGGAGGTAAGACAGAGAGAGGACAGAGAGAGAGAGGATAGAGAGAGAGAGAGAGAGAGAGAGAGAGGGTAAAAATAGACATACAGAGAGAGAGAGAGAGAGAGAGAGAGAGAGAGAGAGAGAGAGAGACATGCAGAGAGAAAGCATTCATACAGAAGACAGATGGACAAACAGGCAGAGAGACATTTAAACAGACAAGGCAAACTCTTAATGAATCTAAAACCGCGGAACAGCGATCGCATCAAAGAACCTGCGCTGTCCGAACCGTCACAGGCAATGGTCCTCCAAACAGGAGGGACTTCTCCTCCTGTCTTCCACACGATCGATTCGATCATCGCTTTAATTTGCCCCCATTCTTCCTCCCCAAAGAACTGTGTCCGTGAGAAGAGGGGGTTCTCTGACAATCACACCCAAGATGTCTTAAAGCAGATGTCTTCTGATTTTAGGCAAAAGAATCCAGCAATGATCGTAGACATACAAAGAACAGCATACTACACAAAGAAGTAGAAGCATACTAGGCAAATAAATCTGTAAATAGTCGTGGCAACAAAATGTCTGAATTCTTCAACTGACATTCCCGCTTTGACCTAACAACAGAGAAGTGAGAAAAGCATAAAAACAAAATCAGGGAAAGAATTGGAAAGAAGAAGACAAAAAAAAATGGGAATAAACAGGGAGAGAGAGAGAGGAGAGAGAGAGAGAGAGAGAAGAGAGAGAGACAGGACAGACAACAGGGCCAAGAGACAGAGAGAGACAGAGAGAAATGAGAAGAGAGATAGTGAGGGATGGATGGAAAGACCGAGAGAAAGAGATACAGTGACAACGCACACACATATACCCAAAAGAGAGATACAGAGATAGAGAGTAGATAGAGAGAGAGAGAGAGAGAGAAAGCGAGCGATAGAGAACAGCGAGAGAAGTAGGAGAGGAGAGAGAGAGTATCTTCAGAACTCATAAACCTTTTGTATTCCATCCAAGATTCTAAAATTTTTACTTTTGGGGGGTGGGTCAACAGAAGAGAGAGAGAGAGAGAGTAGAGAGATAGCTAGCTAGAGGAGAGAGGTAAGGAGGAAGGAGGTAACAGACAGATAGACATTAAGGGAGACAGGGTATATGAAACAACCTGGAACCGAGAAAAGAAGGTAACACAAACCAATCCCCAAATACCCCCCACCAAAACACAACAACCCACCTATCTCAACATCTTTTCTCTGGGGACCCACTGTCACCTATTTCAAAACAACACACGACAATGAACGGGCCCACCCAGTCATCTCTGTCCACAAACTATGAACAGGCGCGAAGAACTTGCCAAGGAGAAGATGCTGATTCTGGAGGGTTCAATTCCCAGCTGAACTCTGGCTGTTTAGAAGTGAAAGAAGCGCTCACCATCCCTCTCCCTTTTAGCACTGTTTTGCTCAGGTTTGGGTTTCCCACTGGCAATCTTGGTGTACTGATGGGTGGGTGGGGAGGTAATGGGAAACCCTGGGGGTTAGGAGAGCAAGAGTAGCGTGTGGAGGAGGAATGGCTGGTCAGTAGAGTTTAGTGAGCGCGAGAGATACAGGGACGACAACCAGAGGAAGCCATATACATCCTCATACACAAGTGTGTATGCACACATTGACGCATACAAACGACCAACACACTCACACACACACACACCCCAACACTACACAGAGATCGAGATATGAGAGAGATAGACCAGAGGAAGAGAGAGAGAGGGAGAGACAGTACCGATCCGAGAACCAAGACCCGATGGACTGAAAAGAACAATCGAGAGAGATAGAGAGAGAGATACGAGAGAGAGAGAGAGAAGAGAGGAGAGATAGAGCGAGAAAGAGAGAGATAAGTAGAAGAGATAGCGAGAATAGAGAGTCAGCCAGACGACACACACCCCACACATACACACAGATTGTGTATGTGTGCGTGTGTGTGTGTGTGGTGTGTGTGTGTGTTTGTTGTTGTGTTTGTGAGAGAGAGAGATGAGAAGAGAGAGACAAGCACCAAGACTGAGATGCCTGAGAGTGAGCAAGAGAGAAGAGAGAGATAGGTAGAGAGAGGAAGATGAGAGATCAGGACTAGTCCGATAGCAAGAATTAGTGTGTGGTTTGTGTGTGTGTGTGTGTTGATGTGTTGTGTTCATTGTGTAGCAGCGTAGTAGAGCGATCGAGAGAGCTAGCGAGAGAGAGAAGAGAGAGAAGAGAGAGATCAGACGAGTCATGCATACCAGTACAGGACATGCCCTTAAATTAGATCAGTAACAAGTGCATGTGCATCAAAGAACCTGATTCCGAAACCGTCAACCGCCTGGTTTCTCACAAAACAAAATGTGGCGGACTTCTCCTCGTGGTTGTCCCTCCACGAATCGATTCATTCGCTTTAATTTGCCTGGCACCATTCTAAGGTCCCCTTCTTCCTCCCTGATGAACGTGTT
>JADBJO010000761.1:10000-15000 GCA_016801955.1 Conus betulinus | reverse complement strand
GTTGGACTGACGGGTGAATTTCTTTCATTATTTTGAATATTGAGAGGTATGGCAATATTACGACACATTTTCGCTGAAACTGTCAGAAATCACGCACGATTCTTTAATAAGAAGAAAACCAGGAGTCTTGGATGCATCGATAACTACAAATTTGTGAAGCGTTGGTACGAATCCGGAGTAAATTCCGGACCCAGAGAGCAGGATAAGATTCTTAAGGGCGCTGGGCCGGGCAGAGGTGAGGCTAGGGGTAGGGCTGTTCCACTCTTCTGAGCAGCCTACTCATCCCGTTTTCTAATGAACGTTTCTATTCCTCATCAACAACTCAGAGGTAACCGTTTTCAGTCGCTCCACTAAGGTTGCAATAAAATGTTTTGAGGGCATGATGTCTAAAGACGGCCCCTGTGCGCATGTTTTAGGGTTTTATCTTTCTCTTGTTTTCTATTTCCACTCCACCAGTACATGGTGCCCTATTTCTCAACGGAGAGTGGAATAGGATTACACAAGCGCGCACATTTTCTGATAACTCGTTCCCACACGGGAGCTTAGGTTTAAAGTCACAACCGAGAGAATCTGGGGGGAGCTGGAGTCTTCGGAGATCTTGTCTTAAAAAAGAAAGTCTTCTTCAACCTGAACCAGAGAATCCACGATCAAGAGGACAATACGTTAAGCCTTTTGATCATCTACGTTAGTAGTTTTGGCATAATTTCATGCACACTACATCTCTTAACTCATCAAAGATAACAACTGTAGGGATACATATGCCAAGGAGAGAGAAAAACTAACGGTTTTCAAAAACACTGAAATAGAAGTCAAGAAAAATTAAAAAGAAAGGGAAGGTGAGGCAAAGAATGGAAAAGCAGGGACAAGGAAACTTCCGAAAAAAAAAAAGGTAATAGGCAGGGAAGGACAGAAATAAGAGGATTCAGAGTGCAAAGAAGGAAATGGGTGGAAAAAAAAAACAAAATGTCAGAAAAAATATGAACTGAAAAAGTGTGTGTGTGTGCGTGCGTGCGTGCGTGCGTGCGTGCGTGCGTGTGTGCGTGTGTGTGTGTGTGTGTGTGTGTGTGTGTGCGTGTGTGTGTGTGTGTGTGTATACGCGCCAGCGCGTGAGTGCGTTCGTGTGTGTGTGTGTGTGTGTGTGTGTGTGTGTGTGTGTGTGTGTGTGTGAACCATCTCGCCAATCATGCTGAAAGATGACTCGACCAGTGTGGCCATGGAAGCAGCTCAAAACAGCCTCAACAAGCTTTAATGAGTTTGGGGGGGTATTTTCCCATTCTTGCCACACTGCCCACCATGCATCTACTCTCCAATCAGTCTCGAATTCTAGTAGTCTCCGAAAAAAAAAACATGAAAAATGTAAGAAAAATGGGAGAACACAGGAAAACCAGAGAACAGGCAACCAAGGATACAATGGGAAAGCATCGGCGTGGTCAAGCACTTGACGCAGGCCATCTTAACATTATACCGTCATTGAGCCTGTTTGACAGAACTACGACTAACCTGTAGGTCTTCAATTCACCATCTAAATCTCCCTCGTATTTTACGCGATTTGTCAACTGGGTCGACTGACGTTGTTCGGAGGTATCAACCATTCCTCGCAGGACCTGCAAGAAATAAAAGTGCCAGACAGAGTTTCCGAGCTTGAAGACGAAGATTTCATTACTGCCAATTTAAAGGAAGGTCTTTGAGTAAGGGGCACCTGTTCGGGTGCCGAAAGCTCCTTCGGAGCAAATTCTATTCCCGTCTTCTGAAAGTTCGGTACTTGTAGTGTCCTCTGTCCTCTCATTACCTTTGATTCTGCCTTCTGTTTTTCCTGACAGAAGGTCTTCATTTCGCCGGCTACTTTTTGTACTCCCAGTTCCTATAGAACAGGGAGTACTTTACAATAGGAATGAAGATATGCCGTCTATCAGTCTGTTTGTCTGTCTGTCCGTGGTCAAAATGTGTTCCACTCGCTCCAGACAAAATTTCTGGGCCGATCTTTCTGAAAATTTGTAGGTATGTTCATTATGTGTCACGGATGATGTCCGATGTGTTATTTTTTTTTTTTACCAGAATAGCCGTTACTAACGGCTACAACGGCCCAAAACGGTTTTTCTTCTTTATGGAATATCTCTGAAATTTCGTACTCAGTGCCGAAATTCTTATCTCAGTGACGAAACTACATTATGACGCAAGTTTGATTGTGCCTTCCTTTTTTTTTTTTTTTACACGCGTATTCAAGATAGATCTAAACTGGGAGTACGTTTATATGCTTTGCGTTTTGTTTGGTGGCTGGGGTTTTTTGGTGTTTTATTTTCATTTTGCTGCCTTTTCTCCTGTCCGTAGAAAATCGTTTACAGTTTTTTTTTTCTCTGGTCATAATTATAACATGCAAGTCTCTTTACTTATTGATTCTTTCGTTCATTTCTGTACATATTTCTTCATAAGTTTATTAATTCATCTCATTATTCATTTATTTTTTTCTTGTTTGATGTGATTCGAAGACCAGGTTGTGAGACCGTGCACACAACCTAGACTGCACACAGTCGTCCATTCTGCAACGTGTAGCTGCTCAGAGAGCATTTTAAGTGTAGTTGTTCTTGCACGTAAATGATTTAAATGTTCGCTCCTTGGTTCCTGTAAACTGAGGTCGAAGCCTTCATCAGAATGACTGGATGCCTCAGCACAGATCGGCTTTCATCAATCTTCAGGACGAGATTATTGTAGCTACCATCCAATGTATGGATATCAATAAGTGGATGTTGAGTTTCCGTTTTCCTTTGGTAAAAAAAAAAAAAAAAAAAGAAAGAAAAGAAAAAAGACACCTCCCACCACCCTCCTATTGTGGCAACGGGACTGTAAATTTCCGCTGGCTAAAAACCAAAGCTAAGCGATCATGAACTAGACAGGCTACCGTTTGAGAGCAAATCTCCCACAAACGTCGAACAGATCCTGGGTCCAGTCTTTGATCAGGATCACACACACACACACACACACACACACACACACACACGCGCGCGCGCGCGCGACATTTTTCTGTTTCAGGAGGCTGATTCAATTACTGAACTCGGTCCAAATCATCATTTTCTTTGATGGAGAGCACACACAATTTTTACGTTTAATGTTTAATTAACACCACTGACACGACAATGAAGGAGAGATCATCGAAAAAGCAGATAAGTTATCGTTTTCGCAGCATATGATAGCGCGGGGACACACACACACACACACAGAGAGAGAGAGAGAGAGAGAGAGAGAGAGAGAGAGAGAGAGAGAGAGAGAGAGAGAGAGAGAGAACACTCTATATAGAGCATGTTTTGTATGAGTTGTACATGACATGGAATGCATTAGGAACTTTCTCGCCTTTTTGAAAGTTATGAACTGGTATAGAAAGAACTGTTTGTGTACAATCGGCACAAAAACTGTTTCTTGCTCACAGCAATATGGATAGATACATAGAATAGACGAGACATGGATGAAAAAAGAAAAATGACACAACCTAATGTCTTCAGCGTTTTTGCTTATACACAGCTCAGTCTTAGAAGAGCAGTTGGTTTTTTGTTTTGGTTTAGTCTGTTTTGTTTGTTTGTTTGTAAGAGCCAGCGAGCAGAAAGGAAATTTTTTTTTTTCCAGTGATATTCCGCCAATTTTTCTTTAACCCTTCGCTATGAACAGCAATTCTTAACTGGTGGACGGAATTATCTAAACGGTCTTTTTGCGAGTGTTTTTCTCTACCGTGTAAAACGAGGATCGGAGTGATTCAAGAACTATCTGCAATGTCACGAGCAATGTTTTAAGGAACGGCTGATGCAGATGACTTTGAATCGTGCAACATCCAGCATACACACCAGTCCCCTCACAGCGAAGACCACGCGCGCACGTTGAAGGACAATAACGAAGTTTCCCATGTTGAAGAGGAACAACTCCATGATCACCAACTCACATAACATTATTTTGGCAGCCAAGCGGGTGTGTCAGGAAGGGAAAGGGGGAAGTCGCAATAGCTCATGTGTTGTTCTTTTGGTTTTTTGTTGTTTTTAGTCGCAAATAGCTCATGTGTTGTTCTTTTGGTTTTTGTTGTTTTTAGTCGCAAATAGCTCATGTGTTGTTCTTTTGGTTTTGTTGTTTTTAGTTGCAATAGCTCATTTGTTGTTCTTTTGGTTTTTGTTGTTTTTAGTCGCAATAGCTCATTTTGTTGTTCTTTTGGTTTTTGTTGTTTTTAGTCGCAATAGCTCATTTTTGTTGTTCTTTTGGTTTTTTTGTTTTTTTTTTTTCCCTCTCCGAGAAATCTCCCTGCCAGCTTTTCTTTCGATTGACTGACGTTCGTACAGTCAACACTTTGTTGCGGCAGCTTCGCAGGTCAGAACGATTGGTCGATGGTGCATCGATTGATGTCAGGCCTTGAAAATGATGCACTTCCTAATAATGATTTTCAAAGCCCTCCTGGTGATGCATTTCGGATCTCCCTAACGAGGCATTTCAGACCCTCTTAGTAAGGCGCTGCAGACTTTAATTATGCATTTTAGACCTTACGGTGCATTTCAGAGCCTCCTTGATGATGTAATTAAGACCTTACAGCCTAAAAACTGTATTTAGACCTCATAATGGCGCTTATTGTATCCTCGAAACTGCTAGCACGTACGTCAGATATTCCTAACAATGCATTCTAGTTTCCCATATTAAATTCAGACCTCTGAACTGGTTCATTTCAAATCTTCCTGAATGATACAGTTGACACACTTTCACACCTTCATAGCAATACGTTTCACAACTTTGTAACGTATTTTAGACCGGTCTCCTGCTATAAGTTTATATACCTTCTAAATATATTCCCCGACCTCTCTACCATACGTTTAAGAACTTCTTAACCATTTACTTTACTCCTCCATAATGACAGATTTCAAACACATGTACAAATGCGAGCAATGTAAACAAATCTCTTTGCCTGTAACGTGAATACATCTCCTTGCATCCTAACTGTTAACCGCCCTGTCCCCTCCTCCACCGCACAAATTCAA
>JADBJO010000761.1:0-7500 GCA_016801955.1 Conus betulinus | reverse complement strand
TTTCAGTACACTCTGTTTTAGGTCGAATAAGTATTGAGATGTACCAAACGATAGTTTGAAAGATGCATAAAATGTACACCGACTTTTATCTCTCAACTGAGCCTCCCATCCTTGAATGAAACAATCGATTAGCCTTTGCTTGAATTCTCTGAGAAAAAGATGAATATTTTGAACACCTTGGTGTTCCCCATACATGTCCGAATCCATATTTGTATAAAGTAAAGCATACGGCAGAAACCCAATTGTTCTGATTTTTATAATGAAGAGCTAACAGCATTTTATAAGATTTTAAAGGCAGACGCTCATCAGACATTCTCAAAAGTTTCAACCAATATTTAACACATCTTGTATAAGTATGAACACAGAGAGGATATCTACCACATTCACCATAGACGAGGACATTAGGTGTCTTAACGCTAACATTTAAACAATCTTTTCAACGCAAAGAGGTGTACTTTTTCAATCAAAATTCTGGTTTGCAATCAATCCCCAAACTTCAGAGCCGTAAGTTAGCATTGGTAGGATTTGACAATCAAATAATTTAAAGAACACTTTTGGATGCTTTTCACCGAGGGACCACAGCAGTTTTAAGATACATACAACTCCTCTCTTTGCTTTCGCGGCTCTCTATCTTCCATAGCGTAGGAGAAAGAGAGGGAAGGAGAAAAAAATGATACCAAGGTATTTATACTGATTGACCACTTCTAGCTTATTGCTACCAAAGAACCATTTTTCTCTCGCTGCAATGTAACCGCCTTTGCGAAAGACGACCACTTTAGTTTTATCTAAATTAACTGATAAATTCATTCTATGCGAGGCATCCCTCAAAATATTCAGCTGTCGTTGCAGACCAATAACCGAGAAAGATAGTAACAGAACATCATCAGCAAAAAGTAGAATCAAAAAATTTCCATTAAATCTGGGGATAGCTTTACACCGTGTTTACCATTACGGGTTACATCAATTGCAAGTTCATTAATAAATAGCGAGAATAAAACTGGACTGCAGTTGTCTCCTTGTCTCAGGCCACGAGGACAGAAGAATGGTTCAGTGCACTGGTTGTTCACTTTTACACTAGCTTTGACAGTTTCATACATGCCTTTGACAGCTTTGTACATTTTACCTTCTGATTCCTTTCTTCTTTAATATCATCCAAAGGTACTGCCTGTTAACTAAGTCGAAGGCCTTTTTGAAATCAATAAAGGCAACGTATAGCTTGCTCCGATGAGTAACTGCTTTTGAATTAGTGCCAGAAGGGTAAAAAATGTGATCAACTGTACTATGATTTCGTCTAAAACCAGCTGAGATGAATCAATTAGATCATTATCTTCGACCCATTCAGTAAGTCTTTTATTAAGGATATAACTGTACAACTTGCCTCCAATATCTAGCAAGGAAATACCCCTGTAATTGTCAGGACAATCAGGATCACCCTTTTTATACACAGGTACAATGATAGACTGAGACCAACTTTTAGGAAAACTACCAGAATCAAACAGTTTATTGAAGTATTGAATTAAAAATAGAATGACTTCTTGAGATGAGTTTTTTATATAAAATTCACCACTTAATCCATCGGAACCAGATGCTTTTCCATATTTCAAAGCTTTTATAGCATCCTCAATTTCCATTGCTCTATCGCTCTGTCTAGTGGAGCACAGTCCAAGTTTGTGTCTACAGGCAAGTTAGTTTGAAAAGTTTCTTCAAAATCTGGTAAATCAGTATCGTTAGATAGATCACTATTAAAAACCATCTTGAAATGATCAAACCATTCACCAGAAGTGATCGAATTATGCTTAAATTCTTTAGATATAAGAACAGATTTAACAGTTCCCCAAAAACGTTTAGGATCGCCACTACTATTTACAAGGGTATCTAGAATTGAGTGTTTATGTTCGGACCTCTTAACGCTAAGCAGATTTTTATACTGTCTCCTTGAAATCACATACATATATCTGTAATATATCATTTGTAGCTTTTTACTATCATTGTCAACATCATTTTTTACAATACTGTCGCAAACTCTGCGAAATGTTCGTAAAGCTTTACGTACTTCACGTCTTTTTTCTGCACATTCTCTGTCAAACCATGGCTTTTGTCTGAAACTATCTACCCTAAACGTCTTTAACATACTACTTTTTCCAGCCATCTTGAGACCACCAATGAATGAGGCTAATGAGGCATCAATATCAACATCTATTAAATTACTAGCATCTTGAATTAGTTTCTTAACATCATTATCATTAAACATTGCACAATAATCATTTTTCTTTTCATTATTCCACACAAACTTAGTAACTTACTATCGTAGAATGGGACGAGGTGGGTTTCAATTCAATGGCCTTAGGTACTTCAAGAAATAATTCTACAGGCATATGTTTTGAGTCAGTTCTGGGAATAACGTTTAAAAATGAACCCGCATGAAACATACATTCAGACACAATAAAGTAATCAATAACACTACATCCATTATAGGCAATGTAAGTGAAGTTTCCCCCCTCATCACCCAAAACAAGTCCGTTCATTATAATCAGGTTATATTGATCACATATTTGAAGTAAATATTTACCAAATTCATTTGTAACACCATCCTTTGACTCCCTACGAAATCGTGTACACAGCTTTGAATACTCTGCATTTTCACCAATAAAGTCGTCTATGGAGAAGTCAGAAACATTACCATTGCCTGTTCTGGCATTCAAATCTCCAAAAAAACAATGAGAGGTAGTTCGCCATATTCTTCAAATAAATCAGCGATACAGTTATCCAAAAAACACAAAACCATTATCAATTTCAGTTTCAGCATAATAAACACTATTTGAAGGTGGGATATACAAACCAATCAAGAAACAGTCAGAATAAAAACCCGTTAGTAGTTTCGATATCTTAAGAACCAAGCAGATGTCATATTCAATTGTGAATATGTGTAATAAATCTAGTCAGCTTTTTCTTTACAAGAAGTGCAATTCCACCGGACAGTCTAGCGGTAACGGAATCAGAAACTTGAATACCAGGAGAAATATATACATCATAACAAGGAAACAAGTGACTTGGGAAGGAATCTGAAAAAAAGTTTCAACGAAAAGAATGAAATCATAAACAGACGCAAAAGAGCGAATCTCATGATCATATACTGTTGACATACCTTCCAAGTTGTAAGTCAAGAACCGTAATGTTTTGGCATCTTTTAAAATGCGGGCCTGTGGTAGTGAATGTGTCAGAGAGAGAGAGAGAGAGAGAGAGAGAGAGAGAGAGAGAGAGAGAGAGAGAGAGACAGACAGTCAGACAGACAGACAGACAGACAGTCAGACAGACAGACAGACAGACACAAACAGAGACAGAGAGACAAGGCAAGACAAGACAAAAATTAATAAAGGCCATGGTCCCTTGGAAGGGGGGATACGCAATGAAATAACCTCGCATTTGTGTCACCGACACGCTGATTCTCCCATACCAATGCAAATCCGTATTCAAACGATCTTAGTCTTACATTCGAGGTCCAATCTTTCCCACTCATGGCATCTAACTCTGCGAGCATCGTGTGGGCCGAGTGGTTCATTTGTGTTATCCTTAACCAATAACGAATACATTTAACCGCCGATGTTATCTATTTAAATAGGAGATCTCTTCTTCTCTAGACAGACCAGTTCATTCGGTGTTTTCATTGAAACATCGAGACATTTCTTCAGAGCGTACAAATGATGTTCTCAATATACATAGCAGCAGAATCAAAACCCCATAGCTCAGAACCATACTGTAATATTGATTGAATTTGAATATCAAATAGTTTTAAAAACAAGGACAGAGATTCGTTATTCAGCTGCGCTAATTTCTCAAAAAAGATATACACAATAAACTCTACTTAGCTCTACTTACAAGGTCTTTGCAAGCAAAGGTAAAGTGTAAGCGTGTAGAAAAGTAAATACTAAGTTATTTATAAGTATTCGCTACGGGCATTTCGACTCTATTATATGTCCACCTTTTTCTGGCGGCAAGATAACCAGCCTCTCTAACACACAATCATATTTCTTTCATCCATGTTTATATTTAGCTGCAAGGCAGAAGAAGTTCAGTCTAAAACCGTTCAGCTGGGATTGTAAACCAAATATAATTTCAGTCATTGATACAACAACATCATCTGCTAAACGAAGAATAAAATCTCAAACAAGAAAAAAAATCGTTCATGAACTTCTGAGTCAATTCATTAATAAATAAGGAAAACAAAAGGAAAGAACAAATAACAAGAGAGAGAGAGAGAGAGAGAGAGAGAGAGAGAGAGAGAGAGAGACAGAGAGAGAGACAGACAGACAGACAGACAGACAGACCGACAGGGAGAGACAGTCCATACCTTGGGGTAACCTGAGGACATATGACCACACAGACAGTAAAAGAGTGTGGAAGATTGACGAAAATGAAGATCAACAGGAAAAGATATCTCTATAAGCACACTACGATTGTCCTTGACTTTGGTTGTGTCTGTTCTAATCTGAAAATAAATTGGTTTCAGTCAGTCAGTCAGTCAGTACGTCTGTGTGTGTGTGTGTGTGTGTGTGTGCGTGTGTGTGTGTGTGTGTGTGTGTGGTGTGTGTGTGTGTATGAGTACAAACCATGAGTTAATCTGAAAATAAATTGGTTTCAGTCAGTGTGTGTGTGTGTGTGTGTGTGTGTGTGTGTGTGTGTGTGTGTACAACCATGAGTTAATCTGAAAATAAATTAGTTTCAGTCAGTGTGTGGTGTGTGTGTGGTGTGTGTGTGTGTGTGTGTGTGTGTGTGTGTGTTGTGTGTGTGTACGGCGCGCGCGCGCAAAACAACCAGTCAAACACATGGTGTGCCCGCGCCGATTTATGTTACAACGTTGGTCAAAAGGATTTATTTATGAACTGTTAAAAAAATGTGACCTCGCCGATCTAAAGGAGAGAGAGAGAGAGAGAGGAGAGAGAGAGAGAGAGAGAGAGAGAGAGAGAGAGAGAGAGAAGAGAATGTTGCTTACAGCCCAGCCGACCGCAAGGACCACAAATCGACAGGACGGCGACGGGTGAACTTCAAGATCAAATGAAGGAACAATCGGAGTGGTTACCAGTCCCACCCGTAGCTGATGGTTAGTTCTTTCCAAACCAGCTTTTATTTTCGTTTTCAGTGAATAGTGTGATAGTTTTTTTCGAATGATGTTAAAAACATCCCTGTCAGCATGTTTATTTCTTTATACATCCCGCTCTCACCGTCCCCCCCCTCCCCCCCTCCCTCTCTCCCCTTCTCTCCGCCCCCCCCCCCCCCGCCCTGAGCCCCAGTCTCTCTTCTCTCTCTCTTCTCTCTCTCTCTTCTCTCTCTCTCTCTCTCTCTCCCGCTCGGCTTTTTTTGTCGGTTTTGATTTGAGAATGTTTGCATGAATACGTGAATTCAAATTGTTTGGGGTGATTTCCTTTCTTTTCCTTATAGACATAATTGCCCTCCCATCATTATTTTTTTTTTTTTCTTCCTTTTCCCCTGTACATATGTATGAACGCAAATAAAAAAAATTGAATTTTTTTTCGAACTTTGCTTAAACGCACAGACCCAGATTTATACATATTTTTTCATTTTATTTGAAAGTGTTCAATGAAATCCTCTCTTTCTATAGTTTGGCCTCATACCCAAGAAACACGCGCGGTGATTTGTGTATCTTCAGGACCAAACCGGGTAGTTTTTGGCCACGGCAAAGACGCCTTCCTTGGAAAAGCGCAGACCGGAAATGTTTTAAATGGAATGCCGGGCCCTCAGAGGCAGAATGATATCTGACGGTGCACCACTTGTGTGTCCAGTCTGCGACTGTGTCCACGTACCCATCCTCGCTCACTTGCCCTCGTCAATTCTCTCTTAATCCCTGGTCTCCTACGCCTGGTGCTCCTCCCCTTCCTCTCCTCCTTCCGACTTCTCTCCGCTTCACCTCACTCCCCATGCTTCTCCGACTACAAAAACAACGACGGCGTTCTGTTTTCTATAGCAATCGTCAACATATTCGCCTCCTTCCTCCCCCCACCCGCCCTCCTCAATAACCTTTTCCTATTTCCCTAACCCCCTCTCCTCTGTCTGTCATCCCTTGATCCCCGATCGGTCCCGACGTCCCGTCAACCACCTTCCCTGAACCCCTTTTCTTTTCCCCCCTCCTTTTTTGGTTTTTTTTCCCGTCCCTTCCTTCCCCCCTCCCCTCGCCCCGTTCCCTGTTCTGGGTTTCTTTCTTTCTTCTCTCTGTTTTTGTTTTCCCTTTTTCCTTTTTTTTCTCTTCTCTGATTGCAAAGTAAACAAGTCCGGGAAGCAGGGATACGACATTGTGGCGAAGTGACGCCAGACTCACTCAGAACCGGGACTTCGGAGAGGCGCCCATCCAAAGCACTGTGCGGTTGCCGGCATTCCCCACACCCGTCATGAAAACATTCCCCAAAGCCCGTCCGGTTGCACACCTTGGAGAAAGAGACGGGAGGGAGGAAAGTGACTGAAGACTTGGACAGGAATTGCGTCAGCTTCCTGACTCTCTCCCTCTGGAGACTTACCGGCCCTTTGTTTTTTTGTGTGTTGTTTTGTTCCTCAAGTCTTCCTCTCTCTTCCTCCCTCCCTCCTCCCTCTTTCTCTCCCGTCGTCTCTTAACTCCGCCTCTCCTGCTGGGCTCTCATCCCCCCCCCCCCCCTTCTCTCCCCCGCTCGTCCTGCCCCCCTCCATCCCATGACATCGAGGTCTCTCGGTCCCCCCCCCCCCCCCCCTCCTCTCTCCTCGTCTCTCCCTCCTCCCCCCCTCTTCTCCTCGGCTCCTCTCTCTCAGCGATCCTGGCCCCTCTATCACCCTCCTCTCCCTCCCTCCTCATCCCCCCCTCCGCATCCCTCACCGCTCCCGCCCTCTCAAAGGGGGGGGGGGCTCTCGTCATCCCGCCCCCCTGGCAGTGGTCCTTCGCTCATTCAAGCTCCCCCTCAACATACTCTCCGCCTCTTGCGTCTCTCTCTCTTTCCTCCTCCTATTTCTTTTCTGTTACTTTTTTTTTTTTAAAGATGTCGCGGGCTTGGAATGAAAGGAAGTTAGATAGAGGAGGCTTAAAGGAGACGTAGTTTGAAGGGAGGAGGAATGGAAGATGTGTGTGTGTGTGTGTGGTGTGCTGTTTGTGTGTGTGTGTGAGAGAGAGAGAGAGGAGATCGGAAGGAGCACAGCCGGGTAATGTGTCTCGTGGTCAGGACAAGCATGTAGTAGTGGATGGGTGCGTTCATTAGGGTGGTATGTGCAAAGGTGCGTTCGAACCTGAAACAAGGAACAACTCCGCGCCTTTCTGTCTCTAGTCTGCCGTCGAAGACCAACTATGCGCCCCGGTGATCGGTGATCTGGTCATAATGAGAAACTGCGCATACAAAGGAAACATATGTAATTGTTCTCTGCGTTAGAGCACCAGTAAATGTGGTCGCTGAAATATTTGGAGAGTAGAGAAGAGAGAGATAGAGCGGGGAGAGAGAGAGAGAGAGAGAACGCGCAACACAAACAACT
>JADBJO010000760.1:544675-569020 GCA_016801955.1 Conus betulinus | reverse complement strand
CCATTTTGTGGAGGTTTGATAGCTGTAATAAAATCCTCTCAAAGGAGAGAGAGAGAGAGAGAGAGAGAGAGAGAGAGAGAGAGAGGAGAGAGAGAGAGAGAGAGAGAGAGAGAGAGATACATACATACATACATACATAGAGACAGACAGACAGACAGAGACAGGGAGATGACACGCATAGTTTCTTTAACACAGAGGCCATGACCGTTCATGAAAGGGATGTTTCAGCTATAGGCTGTGGCGCTACAACACTTGTTCCACGCCTTTCATCTGAGACCTTCATCATCGCACACTGCTCAGTCTGTCTCTTGCTCTCATGGGCATGCAGGCTCTCACTCGTAGGTTTGCATGCATTTGACTGTATTCATTCAACACAGAACCCGTTCGTTCATTCAATCACAAACGATACACTGTGGCCTCGTTCTGTTAACTAGTGACTTACCCCGCACTGCTTTGAATAAAGTTAGACTTCTTTATCTCATGAACAGGTGTACCAATCCTGTGAGAGAGGGGTTGAGGTATTGTGTACATGATCACTTCACAAGCAAAGTAATCTCCCTGTAATATTTCATCATTACTTTGCTTTTGTATAATCAAACAATTATCTATTAAAAATGATAATAGTATTTTATACCTCCTAAGGCTTCTTGGCACTCTCACAACCTCGCTTCTACAACAGCTCAATCAATTGGCGCTTTTCGTATAAATGGTGCTTCACACATCATGCCCATGGACACTTTGGCATCATGCAAAGACGATGCCGGCTTGGATGTATTCTGTACCGGTTCAGGCTGGTTGGTGTCTGGTGGGATGGAAGTGGATTGGACCATCTACCCACAAGGCACCCACCGGTCTGAGTTATCAGCCTACATCCCATAAAGCACACACCAGTCCGAGCTATCAGTTCAGGCTGGTAGGTGCTTTGTGGGATGAACGGTGAAAGCTCTGCCTGGTGGGTGCTTTGTGGGATGAACGGTGAAAGCTCTGCCTGGTGAGTGCTTTGTGGGATGAACGGTGAAAGCTCTGCCTGGTGGGTGCTTTGTGGGATGAACGGTGAAAGTTCTGCCTGGTGGGTGCTTTGTGGGATGAACGGTGAAAACTCTGCCTGGTGGGTGCTTTGTGGGATGAACGGTGAAACTCTGCCCTGGTGGGTGCTTTGTGGGATGAACGGTGAAAACTCTGCCTGTGGGTGCTTTGTGGGATGGACGTTGAAAGCTCTGCCTGGTGGGTGCTGTGTGAGATGGAGATTGATAAATGTTAAATACACGTTAGCGAACCGCCCAGAGAAACGTGGACAAACGAGTCACAAGACAAAACGCTGCGCGTTTCGACCTCTTAGTCTTCTTCAGATAAGACACAAACGAATACAACAACGGAAATTCACTTAGCTTTGATCGCTTCAGGGAAGAAGGCGTGAATGATTAATGCTGGTGTTTTCTCCCCACTCCTCGTCCGGAAATAAAAGGCATGCTGGCCAACGTTTTATCCATTCGCACGCGCGCGCGCGCGCGCACACACACACACACACACACACACACCACACACACCCACACACACACACACACACTGAGAGAGAGAGAGCGAGAGAGAGAGAGAGAGAGAGAGAGAGAGAGAGAGAGAGAGTCGTGACTCGTGACTTTAATGTGTGGCCATCAGCCTATTCACACGAGTACGCAACAAGAATAAATCAATTATATACAATTAGAACAAAAATTACCATGACTGCAACAAAAAACATTCTTCCATGACCGTATGTACATGCAGAATTCTATCTAAATTATACATTAATGCTTCTTAGTATGTTCTTCTTTATGAACGTAATGTTTATTTATTATTATTTTAAAACTCAGGATATGAATGCTGTTGATACTAGCATACAAAACACATGTTCTCTATTTCTTTTCCCTCATCGTATTACCGTTTATACATACAGTGAAAACCTTTCTACACCTGCATCGTATAATTCTCCGGAAAACCGTACTATTTTAAGCATCTTTTATTTACTTCGCTTACGCATGCGCAAAATTAGCATATCGCCCTCTACCGTGCATGGGTAAACCCCGAATCTTGGGTCTGTATACCAATAGCTGCCATGCTAACCTTTGACACTCAGTGTGTGTTCTACTGTGGTCGTGTCCGTGTGGTGATGGATTTGTGTTGTTTATATTCGTTGGATTTAGCAGCCCCATGGATAAATTACTCTAGCCTTGTCGCTTTCCATGTATCAGGTTGGTACATTCCTTCAGTTACTTTTCACTTTAATTGTAGTTTTTCCCTATTTCTTTTCAGCCTGTGACCGTGTCGTATCCTGTCCCGTGGGTCTTGTTGACACTTGACTCGTACACATGTGCCTTGATTGCCTGTTGACCAGAGGAGTCTCTTGATGGTCGGATCCCTAGAATTCAAACTTTCATAATTCAAAGCAACCGTCGGAAAATAATCAGAATGCATATAATAGCTATCGTTATTCAAAGAGTTCAAAACCATACTCTTATATTAAAATATGATCTGTGGGCAGCCATTTCTTAGCAGACGATCCAGCCAGGATTCAACAGGGAATTCTCATTAATTTTCTTTACGCCCACTCTCTCTCTTTACCCCTCACTCCCACCGCCTTCCACTGTCGCCGCGTCCGCCTCACGCTCCACTCCAGACAGAGAGAGAGAGAGAGAGAGAGAGAGAGAGAGAGAGAGAGAGAGAGAGAGAGAGAGAGAGAGAGAAGAGAGAAGAGAGAGAGAGAGAGAGAGAGAGAAATCTGCTGGGCAGCACTCCCGCTGTACCCTAGCTGGCAGTAAACCCACAGATAAACAACATGAAACCAGAACCAGGTGCTGGACACCAGTTCAGAAGGAACAAAGAAGAGGACCCAGACTCCAGTCTGAGACGAAAACCAGAACATGACATGACAACCTACCGTCCGGACCCAATCCCAATACTCCTGCCAACGACCAAACATCCTGCCGCCGACACTACAGACTTCTGTCTGGGATACCATGTCCCTGAGCGTCTCTGGCCAACAGGACGTCAAACACACTTGTACAGTATTCAGCAGATAACCGAAAATCCAATACCAGACCTGAAGAGCTTTTCACAAAGTGAAACAATCGTCTCACGGTGCACTCACTGCGGGATCACCTCATGTGCCTAATTCCCCTGAAAATAAGCCTCTCTTTTAAAAGCCTTGCCTTCCAAGGCGGACGGATGCTGGTGTTTCTCCCATTCCTCGTCCGGAAATAAAAGGCATGCTGGCCAACGTTTTATCCATTCGCACGCGCGCGCGCGCGCACACACACATACAGAGACACACACAGAGACACACAGACACAAAGAGAGAGAGAGAGAGAGAGAGAGAGAGAGAGAGAGAGAGAGCGCTCTGGTAAAAATCCGCTGGACAGCAACCCCGCTGTATCCTAGCTGGCAGTACAACCACAGATAAACAACATGATGCGTACACAATAAAAACAGCTCGATGGACAGCCATTATAACTTCGTTTATTTGCCACAAATTTTCGATTTGTGTAGAAAGTTTCTTAAGGCAGGAGAGAGAGAGAGAGAGAGAGAGAGAGAGAGAGAGAGAGAGAGAGAGAGAGAGAGAGAGAGAGAGAGAGAGAGAGACAGAGAGAGAGAGAGAGAGAGAGAGAGAGAGAGAGAGCACCACGAAATGCTTATGATGATGTTTCTTGACATGTTTTAGTGCGTTCGTTGTTTGTTTTGTTTCCCTAAGAGAAAGAAAGTGATGCAAACTGCTAGGGAGAGACACACACCCACAGAGGACAGTTGAAGAGGAACAGGTTGCAGATCACAGAGAGAGAGAGAGAGAGAGAGAGAGAGAGAGAGTAGAGAGTGTATGTGTGTGTGTGTGTGTGTGTGAGAGAGAGAGAGAGAGAGAGAGAGAGAGAGAGAGAGAGAGAGAGAGAGAGAGAGAGAGAGAGAGAGAGAGAGAGAGCTATACACAGATTGAAATCGAACAATATTACACGAATTTAGTCCTCGCTCACATATGTCATGACAGCGAAAAACAGATTCTCCGCTGGTGCTCTGCCGCCGCCATTCAACTGGTCTCAAGACTCAGCATGATAAGTGACTGCTGCAATCCGCCCAAGAGTTAACATGAAGTCAGATACAGTAGGAAAAGGATGAGGTGGCATTTCGTGAGAAATGTAGGGGAGGGGGCTCTGTCATTGAGACTTGACCATTGTAAAAAAAAAAAAAAATTAGAGTCAGATTTTCTCCACGACATTTTCGTTTCTGGGAAGGACGCATTACCCTGCATACGTACCATGTCCTCATACACTAAAGATTGATGGATGAGGGACGGGGCACAGGAGAGTACAAGGGTTTATGCACAGGGTCTTTAAGAGTCGAGGTTGACTGAATTTCATGTTATACTCCAGCAAACCATACACGGCCCTTTCACACCTGGGCCTGGATTGGCAAGAGGGGGGGGGGGGGGGTGGGAGGAGAGGGTGAAGGGGACAGTCCATGGGCAGTATTCTATCAACGTTGATACGCTGCCGGACCAAGGATTTCCATCAGTATCGTGGACCGCCTTTTCATTTTCCCTGGCAACTTTAGTGATCACAATTCGTTAGGTTCTGGCGATAGCAGTATGACAACCTTCCTCTTCCTTTATTGCGCATGTTTAGGGCGACTATATCAAGCACGTCACAGTGTTGTAGAGTGAGCCTTGCCTAACGTCGTTACTTCATACCCCGAACCCGAACGAATTCTCCTGGTACACTTCCCGTCACCCCGATCTCTCCCCTTCATCCCACTGTCGCCTAGAGAAGCCCTCAGGCAATGAGGCTGACACCACAGCAAAGCTCCACATCAGCACCGCATGCACGCAGCATCTCTGAACAGCCTGGTGGGATGAGCTGGTGTCCAGTGAGCAGGTCACCTGGCGTCAATGGAGTCAGTAGGGGCCTGGTGAAGAGGACACTGGGCGACTGGCAGGGTCATCTGGTGAGAGGTCCGGGAAGACGCCTTGCAGGCTTCAGTGAAGACAGCGTTCTGCAGACGATGCTTGAACTGGAGGGCCACATTTCATGACCCCCCCCCCCCCCCCCCCCGCCCAACGTGAAGGCCTTTCAACCACGGCCTACACTGGGTTTTGTGGCGCCCAGGAGATGAATGCACACACGCGCGCGAGCGCGCGCGCACGCATGCACACACACACACATACACACATGCACGAATGCACGAACACACACATATATATACACGCACGCGCGCGCACGCAAACACGCACGAAAGCGCGCGCCCCCCCCTCCCACACGCATGCACGCAGACAAACGCACTCTCTCTGTCTGTCCGTCCGTCCGTCTGTCTGTCTGTCTGTCTCTTTGTCTCTCTCTCTCTCTCTCTCTCTCTCTCTCTCTCTCTCTGTGTCTCTCTCCCTCAAACACTCACACACACACACACACACACATACACACACACACACACACACACAGAGAGAGAGAGAGAGAGAGAGAGAGAGAGAGAGAGAGAGAGAGAGAGAGAGGGAGAGTGTGAGACAGAGACAGGGACAGACAGACAGAGGGCGCTCGCCGTCTCCACCCACCCCATCACCAGCCGCCACACCCCTGCCCATCCTCCAACCCACCCCGTCACCAGCCGCCACACCCCTGCCCATCCTCCAACCACCCCATCACAGCCGCCACACCCCTGCCCATCCTCCAACCCACCCCATCACCAGCCGCCACACCCCTGCCCATCCTCCAACCCCATCTCCTCCCACCCTTCCACCCCGACCCCTCAATAAAATATCAATTCAGATGAAAGTCCAATTCTCGTCACTTCCTCCTCCACCCTCTCCTCTTCCTCCTACTCCGCCCCCCCCCCCCCTCCCCCACCCTTCCCCTTACCGGATATTAAAATCAATCTTTACACCAAATTGGAGGAGAGCCTAATTTTCGGACTCGCCACATCCCGTTCTCCCGTCTCTCTACCCCACCCTACCCCTCCCCCCCTTCTCCCACCCCCTCTTCTCTCTGTCCCTTCTAGTGGGTTTTCAAACCAATCATTTACTCCGCTGGGTAGTGGAGATGATCAGTCAGGAAGTAAGCGAGGGATCAGGCGAGGGTCATTGCTATCATGGGCAGTCGTCGGCAGCTACTAGTGGGTCCGGACAGCTCGGCAGGGACCCAGGAAGAAGCATGAAGGTCTGGGGTCGGTGTTTTTACATCAGAGCAAAGCATTGGGAATTGAGGGGGGGGGGGGGGGGGGGGGGGCGGGTGGTGGTGGTGGTGGTGGTGGTACAGCATCACAGAGAGCATCACGGCTCATTGCACCACGCTCATCACGGTGCGTGACTGCTTATGCTACCCACAGCTCTTTACGATGTAGTACAGCTCAGCATACCACAGCTCATTGCGGAGTGTTACAGCTCAGCATATTGCAGCTCATTACAGTGCATCACAAACTCATCACAGTGCATCACAGCTCATCACAGTGCATCACAGCTCACCACAGTGCATCACAGCTCATCACAGTGTATCACAGCTCATCACAGTGTATCACAGTTCATCACAGTGCGTCACAGCTCATCACAGTGCATCACAGCTCACCACAGTGCATCACACAGCTCATCACAGTGTATCACAGCTCATCACAGTGCGTCACAGCTCATCACAGTGCATCACAGTGCATCACAGTGCATCACAGTGCATCACAGCTCATCACAGTGCATCACACAGTGCATCACAGTGCATCACAAACTCATCACAGTGCATCACAGCTCATCACAGTGTATCACAGCTCATCACAGTGCATCACAACACATCACAGTGCATCACAGTGCATCACAGCTCATCACAGTGCATCACAGCTCATCACAGTGCATCACAGTGCATCACAGTGTATCACAGTGCATCACAGCTCATCAGTGCGTCACAGTGCATCACAGCTCATCACTGTGCATCACAGCTCATCAGTGCATCACAGTGCATCACAGCTCATCACAGTGCATCACAGCTCATCACAGTGCATCACAGCTCATCACAGTGCATCACAGCTCATCATAGTGCAAATAAACTCGAAGACTAGCTAAAAGTGTGACTGTGATGAGTGTGGCATAACTTGCGATGCCGTGAATTGAGGGATTATGTGGCCATCAACGGGTGGCCATCACCTAATTGACTCACAAAACCCATATTCGCTCCAACCTTGACAAACCCCAAATAACCACAGAAAAAGAAGAAGGGCGGAGAACAAGTGTGTAAAAACATGGAGTGTGACTGACGATGATCAGTCAATATCGAAGTGATGTCCCCTAGCTGGCCGAAAAACAAACAAGCAAAATAATGAATTGTTCTGAGTATCTCTGGCGTCTTAACACAAGCGGCCACTATGTCTGTAAAATAAGAACAATCTTTATCTGTTTAGCATCGTCCATGAAAAAACTATCCTATACGTTATAAAAACACTTGCCTCAAAGACAGCCTATTCCCTTAACGTCGCAAAGAGTCCTTGGTGGTATGCACTGAATAACAGGCACCCCCAGTTTTGTCAATTGTGTACCAAGGCCAGGATATCTACCAACATTTCCCCTGTGGATCCTACAATGTTGTCAGTCCCTCTTTGTTCTGTCTTTCTGTCCGCCCCCCCCTCCCCCCTCCCTAACAGTTCCTTATCAATTTATCTTACACAAAGCCAATGGATCTTATAACATGATCACACCGACGAATGTTTTTTAACAATTGATATAATTAGATCTTCATAACATTTTTCTTTGCAGCAGTTGATATAATCAAATCTTCTTATGGTCTGATATGCAACTTGATCGTTTGATGCAGCACAGTTCTGCTCTGTTCAGTGTACAAGATTTTTGTTTTCGTTTTCGTTTTGCTTTGTTATGTTGTGTGTACAAGATTTTTGTTTTTGTTTTCGTTTTGCTTTGCTATGTTGTGTGTACAAGATTTTTGTTTTTGTTTTCGTTTTGCTTTGTTTTGTTGTGCTGTCTCATTGTCCGAGCCATGTCAATGAGCATTACACCTACGGAGCTTATCCCGCTTTCTGTTCAGAGCCAAAGCCTGACTTGTCTCGAGAAAGCCCTGGCACCAACAGTCACGAGAACCAGTCGATGTCAAGTCGTCACGAAGCAACCCACCAGTGGAGACAATGCACTGCTGCCCAGTCTGCCCAGTGCCTGTTCTGATCCACCATACACAAGACACCATCTACTTAACTCCCCACTGATAACAACAATAGCATGAATGAGTTTTCCCTCAAAAGGTACCACCACGTCCACCCACGATACACCCTACGAATTTGTTGATAATAATGACTCCGACGTAACCTCACAAACGTGAAGAAGAAATCAAAACTGAGTTCGCAATGAAAGCTGGGATTAGGAGCCACAGAATTTAAGGCATGCTGACTCATAAGACAGACGAAATTGATGCTACGGATTTCCACACTGGTCCTAGACTTCGTGACAGGGCTGTACACTGCGCTTAGTTACATAGTATGTATCCTGGTGTCAACCAGGTTCTGAAGGTTGGAAATTTAAGCAGACTCTCAGAGACGCATCTGTTAGGTGGGTGGCAACTGTGTGGTCTTTCAAACTGAGCCCATAGCTAACTGCGTAGGAGTTTGTTAGAATACTGAACGATTTAGTAGTGGGCAAAAACACGTTCACGTTAACAATCCTTCCATCATTACACTAATGACTTGGCAAAGACTTAAATGAAAGGGGAAAAAAAAGGGAGGGGGGGGGGGGGGGAGGAGAAGCCAAAAAATTAATGAGACCGTAAAATCAGGAAAGGTATGTTAAATGTTAAACCCTTCATTAGCAGCATATGGGAACCATCGTAATCTTTCCTGAAGACAGATCAATTGATATAGCCTGCTCCGAGGCCATTTGTCTGCTGGATCGGACTCATCAGAGACACACGGCTGATTGTGTATGTGTGTGTGTCTGTGTTCCCTTGACATCCAATAGAGATACACCACAGTCTATAATTCTGTGGTGTTCTCACCACCAAGAGTTAAAAAAAATCCAACAGCACCCCAAAGCAGCAGGTGAAGAGTAGAAAAGTAAAACAAAAAGAAAGTGTGGCAAGGAAATAAGTAGCTGAAAAACTAAAATCACTATATAAACAGTATAAAATGCAGGGGAAATCATTGAGCCTATGCTTGAGGATCCATTCAAGGATGTAAGGGAGGTCAAAGATGTCCAACAGTCCGAGTGGTCACCTTCGCTGTTTAATAACCTATGCATTGTCAACAGCAAAGAACTTCAACTTGAACGCACTACACAAGAGACCCATCTCATTGCCAAACTCGGGACGCTACAGCCCCAAGGCATCAACATCCAACAGTAACACAGATATGCATACCAATACTTCAATACCAGTCGGCTATATCTTCCAGCAACACACACACACACACACACACACACACACACACACACATTAGCCACACACACACACACACACACACACACACACACACACATAACACACATACATACACACCACCACTACCCACCTCACATAGAAGTTGCAGCCACCCTCCATTTATGTTATTTTATTCTATTTTGTTATATATATATATATATATATATATATATATATATATATATATATATATATATATAAAATTTTACATTATTTATTTATTTTGTTTATTTGTTATCATTATTGAATTTTAAGACTTCATTTCAATTTATCTACTCATTAAAAAAAAATTAAATGATTTCCTCTGCCATCACTCCCTGCTGGGTGGCCCCGTTTCCGCCCGGCGGCCATTTTGACCATGGCTAGATAAGTGTCTCTTTTTTTTTTTTTTTTCTTTCTTCATCTTCACTTTTTAAATGTTATTCGTTTTCGCCTGAAGAAGACCCAAGAGTTGGAAATGCATGGCGTCTTGTCCTGTGCTATGTGTGTCTGTGTCCTTGGCGGTAACTAGCCCCTCTCTTTCTAAACCTTTATTCCTTCCGTCATTATATTCATGACTTGGCATTATACATCTGTCTATCTACCTATCTGCCTAGCTATCGATCTAGCTATAGATCTGTCTATCTACATGTATTACAATATATATATATATATATATATATATATATATATATATATATATATATATATATATATATATATATATACACATGATGTTTCGTCTGTTGTTGTAAAATTTTCGTTCCATGGCGTAGGTTCTCTCCAGATCCGACGTTCCTGTGATGCTGCGTGCTCTGGGCAAGTCGAACCTTGTGGACCTCATCCCTGAATAGACTGGATTTTCATGTTGGATTGAACACCATATGAAGCAGATGGTACTGTGTCACATTGTTACACTTCACAAAGCAGAAAATCGCATTTGATTATAAGCGATTAGAAGGACAGATGGCACTGCACATTACTCGGATTAAACTAGAAGTTGCAGAAGTAGGTTTTCCAGTATGATGTAGTTTCACCTTTTCTGGAACGGATTGTGTATGTACAATGCAGAGAAAAAATTGATAGACTTTCGGTGTATTAAGACAGTTCGTACATATATTGTGCACTAACATGGTTGATTGATTTACCGTGGATGGTCGGTTTAGTGTGTGTTTATACAATGCACACCATCACATTTTGGAAGGCGCGGATGGAGTGAGTGAGAGAGGAGTGAGGGGGTGGAAGGAGAAAAGTAAGAAGGGAGAGGAGGGGAGGAGTGGGAGGCAAAATGGAATTCTGAAACTGAAGGAAGGGGAGAATTCGCTTAATATCCGTCACACATATAGGTAATTGCAGACATTTCATTAAAACACCAATTTTTACAAAACATAGGATGGTCAAAGGGGGAGGGGGGGGGGGGGGGGGGCAGGCGGGACAGTAATAGGACTGAATGTTATGTTCTGAAATTTGGGAGGGGGGGTGGTGGGGGGGAGACAAAAATAAAGTAATGACCCCGAATATTAAGAGGCGACGACCAGCGTTCTTTCACCCCATGGAAGTGGTGTCCTACAGTGGTGCTACCCAGTTACTGCAGCATGTTTGCTCATGTGTCAAACTGATAACTGTGGGCCCAGTCAGAACACGGGGACACTGGGGAGAGGGGAAGAACAGTGCTAGAGGGTGAAGAAAAAGCGTGGGGCATCGACTGTACAGCATGAAATGAGAACATGTCGCAGAATAAACTATACGGCTTAGTGAGAAATCTGTACTGCATTCGCTGAGCAGACCAGGGAAACTGAAGACCCCGGCGACCTTGATGAACTCGCAGTGCACTGGTGCACTAAGACACCTCTCATCCCACGCCGCAGCAGAACTCCCGCCTACTCCCCTGGTTCCCTCCCTCCCCTCATCTTCTCATCTATCGCCACGTCATGCGTGATCAGTTGGTGAAGATGTTGGTGGTGAGAGGTTTGAAAAAAAAAAATCCTAGGTTTCGCTGGCGAAACCTGACATTGATTTCTTCTGTATGGTCAAGAATTCCTGTATACCCCCTCCTGTGTCCCCCACCACCGCCTCGCCATCTTCTCAAAGACTTCCTTCCTCTCTCTCCCTTTGTATTTCTCTGTCTGTCTGTCTGTCTGTCTGTCTGTCGTCTGTCTGTCTCCCCTTCTCTCTCTCTCTCCTTCTCTCTCTCTCTCTCTCTCTCTCTCTCTCTCTTTCTCTCTCTCTCCCCCCGTACGACCACTAAGTCTGCGCGAAGATGACGGCATTTGTTTCTTTCTCTCTTTAACTTGTTCTTTGATTGTCTGTCTGTCTGCCTGTCTGCCTGTCTGTCTGTCTGCCTGACTCTGTGTGTGTGTGTGTGTGTGTGTGTGTGTGTGTGTGTGTGTGCGTGTGTGTGTGTGTGTGTGTGCACTGCCTCGCATTGAGCACACACAGGGAGAGAGAGAGAGAGAGAGAGAGAGAGAGAGAGAGAGAGAGAGAGAGAGAGACAGACAGACAGACAGACAGACAGACAGATAGACAGACAGAGAGTTACTATAAGTAAAGTTTGATAAGTTGCTGGCACCACACCCAAGAATATCTCCGGGGAGAAAAAAACTGAAATAAAACAAGAAACACGAAAGGTTCCGTTTCCATAGTATATTTCCATGTGAATAGTTTACTTTCTGCAAGATTCGTCAGACCGGGTGATCTGGAGGAGCATGTAAAAAGCAGACATTCACATGGAAATATATCATGTAACCTGAACCCTTTGTCTTTCTTATTTCATTCACACACACACACACACACACACACACACACACACACACACACTCTCTCTCTCTCTCTCTCTCACACACACACACACACACACACACACGAATGCCCACACATATATCAATCTGTCTACATTAATCTATCTATCTATCTATCTATCTATCTATGCATATATATATATATATATATATATATAGAGAGAGAGAGAGAGAGAGAGAGAGAGGTGAACTGAAGTACACTCGGGAGTTTCGTTCACCACCTGACGTCCCATGACAACAAACAACAGATTTCCACATTGAGACTCTACTACCCCCCCCCCCCCCCCCACTCACCCACATGGTCTGGGGCTCACAGCACAACAATGGATAATGACCGCAGTAAGCTCAGGACTTCATATACAACTCAATCACGTGAAGGGCTGTGTTGGCGCCATGAAAGACATGCCAGGGGTGTGTCCACAGAACCAGACTTGATCACGCAGAAGAAAAATCGATGTGTGGTTTCCTCAACGAAACCCTTGCTGTCCCTAAACGATACACTGCCTGCCTACCTACCATTTAATCAGGCGTGAAAAGTCGATGGATGAGTGAGGGGGTCAAAGGTGGGTGTGTTATGGGACTCCAGTGGTCTGGAGCGATTGGGCATACAGCTTAATTCAGTCGACTTCGGAGTGAAAGTGTGCAGCAGTTCTCCAGCGGTCTGCAATGATTCGTTTTCAGTTCAGTTGTATCCCAGCTGACCACACACGACCCTTCAGGCTTGAAGGCAGGGGATCGCAGAATGTTCGAAGAGGGGAGAAGGAAGCGGGGGTGGGGTGGGGGTGGAGGTGGGGGGGGGGGGGCTTGGGGGTGATATGAAGTAAATTCAGCTGACTGGGCTGACGGTAATACCAGTATTGCCACTTCTGTCTTCATGTCTCTGCCGAGTAACGTGAACACAGTTCATTGGCTTTTAGTCACACCAGGATGGTACCTTCCTCTTCATTTCCCTCGCAGCGTTAGTGAACACAGCTCACTGGGTTCTGGCCATACCAGTGTGGCCGTCTGTCTCTTCGTTTCCCTTTCACTGGGCTCGTAAAGTGCCGCCTTCTCCTTACCACTTAATTTAAGTGTAAGTTTAGTCAAACAGACAGTGAGTTCTCCACAATGCTGTACAATCCGTCTTCCGTGGCATGATTATTTCGTGCCGCCAGGTTCATTTTTCAACTGTTTCCTCTTTGACACTTGCCATGACCTCTGTCATTCTCTCCTTCAAAGTGTGGTCTGTGCAGTTCTGTTACCTCTTTGACACTTGCCATGACCTCTGTCATTCTCTCCTTCAAAGTGTGGTCTGTGCAGTTCTGTTACCTCTTTGGCACTTGCCATGACCTCTCTCATTCTCTCCTTCAAAGTGTGGTCTGTGCAGTTCTGTTACCTCCTCTTTGACACTTGCCATGACCTCTGTCATTCTCTCCTTCAAAGTCTGGTCTGTGCAGTTCTGTTACCTCTTTGGCACTTGCCATGACCTCTCTCATTCTCTCCTTCAAGATGTGGCCTGTGCGGGTTTTCCTACCAGCCAGGCTGTTCTCATGGAAAGCAGACATTAGTTAGGGATCAGCATTGCGTGGCAGCTACTCCAGAGGATGGACAGAAAATGCACATTACTCTCACATATTCTTTTATGAGTTTGATTTTCAACCTTAAATATCAGGCCCCTTGTCCACTTTCCACCATTATACCATATAGCGAGAGAGAGAGAGAGAGAGAGAGAGAGAGAGAGAGAGAGAGAGAGAGAGAGAGAGAGAAGAGAGAGAGAGAGAGAGAGAGAGAGAGAGAGAGAGAGAGAGAGAGAGGAGAGAGAGAGGAGAGAGAGAGAATCATTCGGACTATCAGAAGAATGAAACAAATTCTGAATGCACAACGTTTTAACGGTGGGCACACAGTCTTATTCTCGTGAAATATTTTCTAGTGGCAGTACTTTGTACGAAAAATGATTCACGAAGTGAATAACTCTCTTTCTAGTTGATGATATCCTTCCAGTCTTCGCGTTACAGCCACTCAAACGTTGTCTAAATTCAGCCACATCACCAGTTCCTTTGTTTTTCTACATAAGACCAAAACCACAACAGTACAACGTGCTACAGACAATAGACACCCAGTAACATGCATTGTAACAATGGAGATTACAAAAGCATTTCAAAACATTTTAAGGATTTGAAAGTTATTTGAAGAATAGAATGTATTTCATCGCATTTCACACACGATTCGTACACGTTATATTAGCGTAACTAGAATTCAGTACTCCCAATCTAAACATTCATCACTAATGGAAACCTCACCGTTTCTCAATCAACTGGCGCATTTAGTGTTTTGGCACCAACGATCGACAATACTTTAGGCCTACACCCACTTGCCACTCTGCTCAACGGGACCTGTTCAACAAGGGAATAATCTTCACTGAGGCCAGTGTCAGCAACTGTGCCCAAGTTCCTGGAGGTTTTGTCTGCTTCTTTGATAGGGGAGAGTGTCGACGAAAGCATGGATCGCCTGTACAGGCTACTGAAATAAAGGAAGGATTTTAGAGGTTTGTGCCTGCGCTCACCTGTTGAAGAAAGCTATGCAGCATATAGGTATGCTGAACGGTGAACAGAGAGCTAAGGGAATTTGTTACGTGCAGGATATGTAGTTGAAGATGAGAGAGAGGAACACTGGTCGGCAGCGCCAAAGCTATAGCGAGGCTCTGCAGGAACGCATGCTTCACAGTTTTCGTCAAAGATACAGGAGGTGTCTTGTATTACTGTAAATTGAAGGCCACGACTGGTCATAATAAAGAGAAACCCACTAGGTAAGGCAAATAAAGAAGAAGAAAAATGACAAAAAAGGGAAGATAAATGTTCTTTGAGGTAAAGAATAGTAATCGAGATCAATGTAAATTCTTCTTCTTTCAGGAAATTTTTACCCGGTTAGAATAGGCAATTCGTCATTTGTTGAGAGAGCACAAGCGCAGTTTGTAAGTCGACGAGAAGTCGCAGAGACTAGACATTAGTAAAGAACTGTTTTAAGTCTGTGAGTACCAGAATTTTTTTTTTCATGGAAACGATCATTTGGGATAAGATAATGTTGCTTATAGCCCAGCCGACCGCAAAGGGCCACATCAGGGCTGTCACCACGTTAAAATCAACTCACACGAAAAAAATCGACTGTACATGGCAGTCAGAAAACTAGCCACACATCTGCGAGCAATAAGTAAGTATTGACTGTACATGGCAGTCAGAAACTAGCCACACACCTGCGAGCAATAAGTAAGTATTGGCTGTACATGGCAGTCACAAACTCGACATACAGTTCAGAGGATTGCCCAGAGACCAAAGTAGTCGTAAGATTTCAGTTTCACCTTTCTTTTCTTAGTAAGCACATAGAAAAGGGATTAAATTGTCAGAAAAAAGTCCCTTGATTTTTCTCCGTTTATAAACTCATTTCTCGCGTGTGGTAAGATCGCTTCCTTTCCTGAAGACAGTGACTTTAAGCTATCTGTATTCATTATTAGTTCCAGCCCCCTCGCACAGTCCCTTAAAATAATCGTTTCAGCTGATAATAGACTGGCCCATTACTTTGTGCCTGTGTTGTGAACTGCTAGAACAGTCACAAGATATAAACAGATGAAGGAAACTCTATAGTATCGACGGAGAAAATAAACAGTGACAAGATATAAATGGAGGAAAGAAGTCATGTGATATTAAGTGAGAGAGGCAGCTACAAGATATTTGATTGGAGAAATGCGGTCACATGCATAAAGGGCGAGCAGCAATCATAAGACACGAAGGGATAGAAACAGTCAAACAATCAGAAGTACTGAATAGAGAGCAGCAGTCGTAAGATTGGAAAGGGGGTAGAGGTGTGATGTGATGGGAGAAAGCAGTGCCATGCAAAAAGGGAGAGATAATCCGGTCATAACAAGTAAGGGGTAAATGTACTCACACAATACAAAGGGATAAAAGCATCAGAATAAAAATAAAGGAGAGAAGCAGCCAAAAGACAACAAGGGAACAAATGTCACAAAAAACTAGGGATAGAAGCAGTAATAAGACATCAAAGGATAGAAGCAACAATAAGACATCAAGGGATAGAAACAGTAATAAGACATCGAGGGACAGAAGCAGTAATAAGACTCGAGGGATAGAAGCAGCAATAAGACAACGAAGGAGAGAGGCAGCAGTAATAAGACATCGAGGGACAGAAGCAGTAATAAGACATCGTGGGAGAGAAGCACTCACAAGATAACCAGAGAGAAAAACAGTCACAAAAATCACTAGGGACCGAAGCAGCCAAAAGACCACAAAAAGGAGAAGCAGTCACAAGACTGAAAAAAGTCACGATACTGCAAGGGAGAGAAACAGTCACAGATATCAAGGGAGAGAACCAGTCACAAGACAACAAGGGAGAGAGAGGCATTGGCAATGCATGAGAGAGAAGTCTCAAACCAGAGAGGGAGAGAACCAATGGCAAACCGAAATAGAGATCAGACCAGGGCGGAGAAAGGGGAAAGTACTCAGGACATCAATCAAAGACAACTCCATCATTACCCTTTTTCATAAAACACTGCTCGGTCCTTCACAGGTGGGAAGTGCCAGCTACTTCACATTGTTTTTCCCTGACAATCAGAAAGACAAAGGCCAGACATGGCATGATGAAGTTTATATTACTGAAAACAGGAGAAGACCCAATTCATATAGAGGTGTTATTATGAAACAAAAACTACTGACAGCAGAGAGAGAGAGAGAGTGAGAGAGAGAGAGAGAGAGAGAGAGAGAGAGAGAGAGACAGAGAGACAGAGAGACAGAGAGAGACAGAGAGACAGAGACATGATGATGATGATGATGATGATGATGACGATGATGATTATGATGATGATGATCTTTATTTCCAAGGGTAACAGATAAGCAAACACATGCTTTTTTCATCAGAGAGAGAGAGAGAGAGAGAGAGAGAGAGAGAGAGAGAGAGAGAGACAGACAGACAGACAGACAGACAGACAGACAGAGACAGAGAAAGAGACAGAGACAGAGAGAGACAGAGAGACAGAGAGGCTTACAGTTAGTGTTTCACACAAGGAGACGAACATGCAAACAAACAGCTGAGCTACTGACTCCAAATGTTTCTGAAACAACCTACAGGCAGCAGGGTGCCACACCAGGGGTGCCATATTGTGTTGTCTGAAACAAACACAGCAACAGGCAGCAGGGTGCCACACCAGAGCTGCCATATTGTGTTGTCTGAAACAAACCAACAACAGGCAGCAGGGTGCCACACCAGAGCTGCCATATTGTTGTCTGAAACAAACCAACAAACAGGCAGCAGGGTGCCACACCAGAGCTGCCATATTGTGTTGTCTGAAACAAACCAAGCAGGGTGCCACACCAGAGCTGCCATATTGTTAGGGCAGCAGGGTGCCACACCAGGGGTGCCATATTGTGTTGTCTGAAACAAACCAACAACAGGCAGCAGGGTGCCACACCAGGGTGCCATATTGCTGAAACACCAACAACAGGCAGCAGGGTGCCATTTGTGTTGTCTGAAACAAACCAAACAACAGGCAGCAGGGTGCCACACCAGGGGTGCCATTTGTGTTGTCTGAAACAAACCAACAACAGGCAGCAGGGTGCCACACCAGGGCTGCCATATTGTGTTGTCTGAAAAAACAACAACAGGCAAAACAGGCAGCAGGGTGCCACACCAGGGGTGCCATTTGTGTTGTCTGAAACAAACCAACAACAGGGGTGCAGGGTGCAAACCACACAGGCAGGGTGAGGGCTGCCATATTGTGTTGTCTGAAACAAACCTACAGGCAGCAGGGTGCCACACCAGAGCTGCCATATTGTCAAAGAGGGTTCAACGCACGGTTTCAGTTCCAGTTTCATCAAAGAGGCGTCAGACTAGTCCCTGTATGCTACACCACATCCGCTGCGTTTGAGACCACAAGATTTAAAGCTGAAGGATAAATGAAAACTGACACGGCAACAAATTTCAAAACGTTCAGATTTTCGATTTTTTGTATTTTTGACTCACCTTTAAACACTGTTTTATGCATGATCTTATTCAAACCTATAAAATGATCAGAAAAATGAAAAAAAAAAAAAAACAACAAGCAACAAAACAATGAGGGAGGGACAAGACCCAAGGTTCTGCCATTCTTTCTTCATAAGGTACTGTCATGTGAGGTGCTTGTGTTCCGTCAGTCTTCCCGCAACACATATACACACATAAGTGAGGTTTGTTACAGGCAGCAGGTGGACACTTTACCCTTTGGCATGCTGCTTTTAGGTGCATCTGTCTAAAGAAGGATTCTTTTATTTTTCTTTGCATGTATGCTGATATTTGTAAATTATACCATTAAAAAAGTTCACTTTTAGGATTTTTTTCCTAAAAAAAAATGGGGCCTGTAAAAACCTCTCTTGCAAACAAAGATAATATGAATATGAATATGATAATATGTCTAATACACCACACAAACTCAATAACAAGTCTTTCGTTTGGCGGCCATATTGGATGGTTTCCATGGCACGGTGGGTAAAAACGATTTTTTTTTTTTTCAATCAATGGATAATTTCTTGAAGTAACAGTAAAGAAATTGGAATGATTTTGAAAAGAAAATTTGGCTTGGTGCACTACCATGTCTCAAAAGATGAGAGAATTTACGAACAGGGTCTCGTAGCCACCATTTAACGGATGCCTGACCTACGCATTCGCCCAACGCGCTGGTCATATCTTGGGTATCTACCTAGCACTGGCTGCACCATTATTACCATTGTGTGTGTGTGGTGAGTGTACACGTGTGCACATAATCACCTAATGGAGACCAGATGAGACTGCACACTACTGGTCTAGGCAGGATGACATGGGTTGCCTAGTCAGCATATTCACATCGTCTTGCTAGGACACCGACTGTCATCCAAACAACAATAAGTTTCAGTTTCAGTTTTATGAAGGAGAGGGTCACTGCGTGCGAACTAGCCCTATACGCTACACCACATCAGCTAAGTTTTGAGACCACAGTGCGCATGATTTAAAGCTGATGGATAAATGAATCAATAACTAAGATGAGAGAATTTAAGAACAGGGTCTCGTGGCTACAATCTGGCAGACGCCTGACCTACGCTTTAGTCCATTGCGTTGTTCAGACCTTGAGTACCTACCTAGCACTGGCTGTGCCATTATTATTATTGTGTGTGAGTGTGGTGAGAGTACACGTGTGCACATACTCACCTAACGGAGACCAGATGAGACAGAACATTAGTGGGCAAGGCTGAAATTCATGGTTCGCTCAGTCAGCCCATTAACATAGTATCGTTAGCATACCGAGGGTCATCTAATCAACATATAAAGTATAGTCTAGTCAGCACACTAATAGTTGCCTGGTCAGCGTAATGGGGACCATCTTGTCGACATATCAGGAAAGTCTAGTCAGCAAACCAGAGGACGTCAGGTAAGCACATTTTGGATCGTCTAGTCGGCATACAAAGGGCTGTCTACTCACCACATGAAGGGTTGTCTGCTTAGCACATTAGTAATAATCTAATCAACATATTACGATAGTCTTGTCGGCATACTGATGGTCCTCTGGGCAGCGCATTAAGGGCCATCTACTGAGCATTTTACTAATAATATATTAAGATGTTAGGATCGTTTCCTCAACACATCAAGGGTCATCTAGACTGCACGTTAGGGGTCTTGTCTGCACCTTAAAGTCGTCTAGTCAACACATTAGAATCGGGTGGTCAGAAAATTACGGATCTACAAATCGACCAATAAAGGGTCGTCTAGTTAGAACATTTAGAAATTATCCAGTCAGCATGGTAGGGTCGTCTACTGGTCAGAATAAGTGTGTCTGATCAGCACCTTATGGATCATCTGATCAACACACCACATACTGTCTCACCAACGCAGTAAGACTGCCTGGTGGTACAATTCCGTGCAGAATGATCTGGAACCGTCAGCCAAAACCGTTCACACAAGGAACAGTGGGAGGAGGCAGAAGGAGAGGAAGACAGAGACAGAGATGGGAGGACAACATCAGTGCATGGACTGGCCTCACACTCAGCAACTTTCCAAGAGCGTCTGAGAACGGGAGGAGTGGAGGAAGCTGGTTGCGAAGTTGTCAGTGGCACCGCAACGATCTTCAAGAGTACGGTTTTGGAGAAGGTGAAAGGCGAAGGAAGCACAATGGGGATCGTCAGTCAAACACCAGGGCTTACCTGGTCAGCACATTGGAGGTGGTCTAATCGGCACATTCAGATCGTCTACGCAGCACAACAAAGGTCGCCTAATCAGCAAAGTAGAAGTCGTCTATTGAGCACGTTAGGACGGTCTCGTCAGCATAGAACGAAGGTCTACCCAACACTTCAGCAATGGTCTCGTCAGCACATGCAGCGTCTGTTATTCCATCAGCACGTTAGGGGTCGTTTAGTCAGGACGTGTGGGGTCGTAGTCTGTGGGCACAGTAGGCGTCATCTAGTCAGCATAGTCAGCAAATTAGGGGCCGCGTAGTCAGCATGTAAGCGGTCGCCAAGTCAGAACATTAAGGTTTGTCTGGTCAGCACATCAAAGGTGGTTTAATCAGAACATCAAAGATCGTCTAGTGAGCAGAACAGGGATCGTCTGGACAGTCAGCAGGGAATCAAAGCATCTAAGTCTCATTAAGTCAGGTCAGCACTATAGGGATAGTCTAATCTGTCAGCACATTAGGGGTCGTCTAGTCGTTCCGCATTAAAGGGTCGACTGGTCAGCGCACTAGAGGTCGTTTGGTCAGTATATTAAGGATCGACTGGTCAGCAAAAGAAGGAATGGGTAGACAACATAGAGTAGTGGACTGGAGAGGTCCTTTTGCAGAGGTCGTCTACACAAGCTCTCGTACACAACTAACAGAAAGGGAATTGGTCAGCCCATTAGAGGTCGTCTAGGAAGTCCATTCTGCTGCACCCCCACGATTCCACCCTGAGTGAAGGGACCAACGTAAGACAAGGCTGCAGTAGGGCAGGCAGTTTAGAGATCGCCTAGTCAGACAGCACATCAAGAGTTGCCTATGGTCAGACAGCACACCTGATGTTGTCTAGAGTGCACATTATGGGTAATCAGCACCTCAGAGGTCGTCTAGTGAGCACGGTACAGGTAATCCAGTCAATACATTAAAGATCGTCTCGTCAGTAACATCAGGGGTAGGGTTTGATAGTCAGTCCACATCACTGTGTCAGTCAGGCCTGTGGGGGAGGTCATCTAGTCAGTCACCCACAGGTCGTCTAGTCAGTAATCGGTCGCCTGCCGTCTAGTCAGTCAGCCATAATAGGTCGTCTGTCAGTCAGTCAAGGTCGTCTAGTCAGTCAGCCCATTAGAGGGTAGTCAGTCAGCACAGTAGAGGTCGTAGTCAGTCATCACAGAGTGTCTAGGATAGTCATAGTTAGAGGCACATCGCATCAAGCAGAGTCCAGTCAGTCAGTCATCACTAAGGTGTGGTCTAGTCAGTCACACTATAGAGGTCGTCTAGTCAGCAGCACAGGGGGGTATTATGTCAGTCATCACATTAGAGGTCGTCTAGTCAGTCAGCACACTGGGGATTAGGTCAACACATATAGGGTCATGTAATCACTGTAAGGGGTCGTTTAGTGGCCACATGGAGGTGTCTGGTCAGTCAGCCGCTGCTGAGGGTCGTCTAGTCAGTCAGCCCATATAGGATGTGTGTCTGCAACTCTTAGAGGTCCTCTGCAACACACTAGAGGTGTGCAGTCAATCACAGAGGTCGTGCAGTCAGCTAGCTCATCAGGGTCAGTGCAAAACTATCTCAATATGCTCTGCCTCCCCCCGCTAGTCCCCCACCAGGCTTTTTAGATACTCAGCCCAACTAGGACTACGTGCTATATACGTTCTGATTCAGTATATCTATCAGATCTGCCCTATAGATAGATAGTATATCATAGATATAGATATATATATATATATAGATACTATGTATATACAATAGTAAACCAGGTAAAAGAGCGGTTTTGTTTCGTTTAGTTTTGTTTCCATAATAGTAAAGGGGTCTTTTGTAGTCAAGGTTTCAGTGAACGTGTTTTTGTTTTTGTTTTCATATTTCAGATGGCTATTTGTTGTCGAGATTTTCGTGAATGTTTTGTTCTCTGTTCATTTTTTTTTTTTTAGCCACCTCAATTGAGGTCGTTTAGTCGGCTCATCAGAGGTTGTCTCGCCGTCCCGCGCCCGTTAGGTGTCGTCCAGTCAGCACATTGTGTGTCTGTTGTCTGTCTGAACACACACAGGGTCTTATAGTCAGCCAGCCAATCACGGACAACTGTGGCGGAAATGTAGGCAGTGTGAAGGCCGTGGGAAGATGCCAGCGGCCATATTGTGAGCACATTTGTCTCTATATACTGCGGGATTGGCCACTGAAGTTTTGGTTGGGACACTTCTCTTTGCAAGCCTGTTCATAATGGTTCACACAAACCTCCAGCCAAGACAGACCACGGTCAGTGTGCCGGGCTGTCTTCTCTCCACTGGCCTGTTCGAAGTGGATCACACAAACCTCTAGCCAAGACAGACACACAATCAGTGCTCGGGACTGTCTTCTCTCTTCTGGTTTCACACAAACGTCTAACCTTTGACCAGGAAAGACGACAATCGGTGAGCCGGGATGTCTTGTCTTTGCAGGCTTGTTGAAAGTGGATTACAGAAGCATCTAACCAGGACAGAGACCAGTTAATGTGCCGGACTGTCTTCTCTTTGTAGGTCTGTTGAAGATGGTCACTCACTCACACATCTAACCAGGACAGACCACAATCAGTTTGCTAGGCTGCCTTCGCTTTCCAGGTCTGTTCGAAATGGTTCACACGCACGCGCGCGCGCGCGCACACACACACGCACACACACACACACACACACAATCACACACACACACACACACACACACACACACACACACACACACACACACACACACACACACACACATCTAGCCTGAACAGACCACACATGAGAAAGCTTAGCTGTCTTCTCTTTTCAGGTCGGTTTAAAATGGTTCACACACACACACACACACACACACACACACACACACACACACACACACACACACGCGCGCGCGCGCGCACGCACACACACACACACACACACACACACACTCTCTCTCTCTCTCTCTCTCTCTCTCTCACACACGCGCGCGCGCGCGCGCGAGCGCGCGCACACACACATCTGACAGACCACAATCAGAGTGTTGTGTTGTCTTCTCTTTTTTCAGGCCGGTTCACAGTGGATTACAGTCAGCTCTGACGAGGACTGAGCACGATCAGAATGCTGCGCTGTCTTCAGCTCAGCGGCTGTCGTCTGCCACTCTCTGGTTCTCACTCCAGGCCCCCTTGAGGTCAACTGCGAGATCAGGAAGCTTTGTCTATCTGTGATCTGGTTAATTAAGGTGCTCCTTAAGGAGTCCGCGTCTGACTGTACAAGTACTACTCTCAATGTGTGGGGAGAAGGTGGTGGTGGTGGTGGTGGTGGTGGTGGGTGTGGTGGTGGTGTGTGTGTGTGTGTGTGTGTGTGTGTGTGTGTGTGTGTGTGTGTGTGTGTGTGCTCACTTGACCCTGAGTATTCTAACCTGTACAGACTACGCAGGCAGCGTTGTTTCATTTGGTTATGAGTGATCGATTCTCTACTGATCGTGCACACAGAGTTGTCTATCTTGATTCGCAATGATCTATTCTGTACCGACTGTGTGCTGGCAGTGTTGTCTCCCCTTTCTCTGAAAACTCTCTTCTGTACTAACTGTGCAGGCAGTGTTGTCTCCCTTTGGCTCGGAGTGGTCTGTTCTGTACTGACTGTGCAGGCAGTGTTGTCTCCCTTTTGGGTCAGAGTGGTCTGTTCTGTACTGACTGTGCAGGTAGTGTTGTCTCCCTTGGGCTCAGAGTGGTCTGTTCTGTACTGACTGTGCAGGCAGTGTTGTCTCCCTTGGGCTCAGAGTGGTCTGTTCTGTACTGACTGTGCAGGCAGTGTTGTCTCCCTTGGGCTCAGAGTGGTCTGTCCTGTACTGACTAAGCAGACAGTGTTGTCTCCCTTTTGGCTCAGAGTGGTTTGTTTCCTTACTGAGTGTGCAGGCAGTGTTGTCTCCCTTGGGCTCAGAGTGGTCTGTTCTGTACTGACTGTGCAGGCAGTGTTGTCTCCCTTGGGCTCAGAGTGGTCTGTCCTGT
>JADBJO010000760.1:534675-542175 GCA_016801955.1 Conus betulinus | reverse complement strand
ATCATGTTTCACCTGCGAAATATTGGTGGCTACTATGTTTCACTATGACAGTAATTATCATACTATCATACTTCACCACGGAAATGATAACAGGTTTTATATATCACAGGTGAAATGACAGAAGTTATCATGATCCATCAGTGAAATAATAGAAATCACAATGTGTCACTAGGGAATGGTAGTTATTACATTTATCCAGTGAAGTGATGGCCGTTAGTGTATTTTCGAAAAAAAAAAAAATGGTATCCATTATGCTTTTCTAGTGACATAGTATCAGTTATTGTTTTTTCACCAGTCGAGTTGTAGCAGCTATTTCTTCTGCAGTAAATTGATAGAAGTTTTTTTTATGCTACTTCAGTGAAATGACAGCACTTATTATGTGTTTACAATGAAATGATAGCAGTTTGTAGGTTTCACCCATGACATGAGAAGTTGTGATGTTCTCAAATGAAACGATAACAGTTATTATGTTTTAACAGTGACATGCTAACAGTTGTGTTTCTCGAGTGACATGCTGATAGTTGTAATCTTTCTCCAGTGACATGCTGACAGTTGTAATCTTTCTCCAGTGACATGCTGACAGTTGTTGTAATCTTTCTCCAGTGACATGCTGACAGTTGTAATGTTTCTCAGTGACATGCTGACAGTTGTAAGTTTTAATCCAGTGACATGCTGACAGTTGTAATCTAGTGACATGCTGACAGTTGTAATCTTTCTCTCAGTTGTAATGTTTCTTCAGTGATATGCTAACAGTTGTTATGTTTCTTCAGTGACATGATATAACAGTTGCCTTTCTCCAGTGGCAAACGAACAATGGTTACGTTTCTCCACTGACACAATAACAGTTTTTTTCTGTTTTACCAGTGACATGATAGAATTACTCTGTTTCACCTGTGACCTGACAACAGTTATTTTGTGTTTTTACCAGTGTCATGAGACAATTATTATGTCTCTCCAGCGACATGATAGAAATGATTGTTTCCCTAGTGACAGATGACAGATATTATATTTCACCAGTGACCTGATAACAGCTGCGCCTCTCCAGTGACATGATAATAGCAGTTACAGTATTTCGCTAGTGACGTGGATACAGTTATCATAATATTTCACAGGTGGCGTGGTAACAGTTACTTTATTTCTCTCGTGACGTTGTAACAGTTATCATATTTCTCTGGTGACGTTGTAACAGTTACTATTTTCTCTGGTGACGTTGTAACATCATATTTCTCTGGTGAGGTTGTAACATTATCAGATTTCTCTGGTGACGTTGTAACAGTTACTATATTTCTCTGGTGGTAACAGTTGTAATTTCTCTGGTGACATAGTAACCGTATATTCTCTGGTGACGTGGTAACAGTTACTATTTTTTTCTCGTGACGTGGTAACAGTTGAAATATTTCTCTGGTGACATGGTAACAGTACACTTAGATGACTGGTTACAGCTACTATTCTCTGCGACTGATATGGTAACAGTTTAGATTTTTTTTGGTGACGTGGTAACAGTTGAAATATTTCTCTCTGGTGACATGGTAACAGCTACATTTCTTAGATGACATGGTTACAGCTAAATTGTACATTGGTCTTGCGACGTGATATAGCAATGTTGTATTTTACTTGGTAATGACGTGGTAACAATTTACTGCCAGAAGTGATTGTCTTTTAGTTGTTAAATTACAGCAGTAATTATGTTTAACCCAATGGAATAATAAGGACGGATTTCTTTCATTGGTTGTTTATAATAATAATAACAACAACAATAACAACAACAACAACAACAACAACAACAACAACAATTAATAAATATTAATAATGATAATAAAATAATAATAATAATATAGGCCTATTCTCGGCTAGAGACCAAGCTCTAAGCGCTTTACAATCAACACTCGTTTACACAACGGGCTGCCTACCTGGTTAGTGCCGACTGAAGAGCTGCCAGCTGGCGCTTCATTCAGTCGTTTCCCGTGTCATCCAGTCAGTATCGTTCATATCGGTCACTCGTTTTCCTTACTTCCTTCATTCTGTCCACTTTTCACGCAGGGTAATGTTATGTGTAACGTGTCATCCATACCAACGGCAAACTGGCCTTCTCTTCCGAATGTTGGTGATGGGATTTGATGTGTGTTATGCGTGCGTTCACACACGGAACCTCGGTTTATAGTCTCATTCATTTGAAATGTGCCCCAAATTCCTGGTCGTTTGGTATGTGTTTGTATACGAAGAGTATGATGACAGAAAGCATGGGCAAGTTATGCACTCTACTGGAAAGAGAATGTTTGTACATCTTGTTGGCTCTCTTGTGTCTTGGTCTACCTACTGATGGAAACCGCACTTTTGGCATATAGTGAACGTCACTGAATGAATTGAGCAAATAACCTGACTGGTTTTTCATATGGTATATGAACAGATGTCGTATGCATGAGTTAGGTGCAGGTTGTGGGCAAGCTTGAAAGAGAGGACACAGAACAAACAAGAGAAGGCATTGAAAAAAATTCTAGCTTTCCAGTGTATCTAGTACTGAACAAGCTTGGAACAACTGTTTGTGGCGACATCTCTTGAATGGTTCTGTGCTCTTTGTGTAGGCAGTTGTGCTGGGAAATTTGGTGGTGCTGCTGTTGTTGTTGTTGTCGTACCCTGACTTAAAGACTCCAGGGATCATCCAAACAGCCGAAGTACTTGAAGACTATGTAACAAAGGCATTAGCTGGGGATGAGAACACTACCTGTGTGACCGTTTTTGATCACCTCGCCACGTGGGCAGCCACACTCCGACTTCGAGGGATTCTGGAGACAAAAAGTGTTATTCTAGGAGCTTGTCACGACTGAAGACAATGCCCACATAACTATGCATAGCATAATAGCATTTTGATGTAGCCTTGGTGTCCTAGTCTATGCCGATTGGTCTGACACAGATTTAAGCCAAAGCGGGACTATTTGGAGTTGAAAGCAGCATTCGTTTGGAGTTATGGGATTTTACTCTCTCATCATGATAGCATAGTTTGTACACACTGTTCTTTTTGGGTTTAAAGAAGACATGAATGTAAATGACGTTTGCAATCATGTCATTTATTCTTTCGTGCAGAACAAAGCACTCTCTGAATACTATTATCATCATTCTTGTTGTTGTTGTTGTTGTTGTTGTTGTTGTTGTTATTATCATTTATCGTCATCATCATCCTTATTATTGTTATTAGTACAAATTATTGTTATTGTTGTTGTTGTTGTTATCATTGTTGTTATTATTATCATCATCATTGTCATCATCATCATCATCATCACCATCATCATGATGACTGTTTGTGTTTTTGTTGTTGTTGTTGTCGTCGTCGTTAAATCTTCTTCTTTCCATGCCACCTGGCAGCTATGGAGAGACCAGATGGGTCAGACGACCATTGATGTTCATCCTCAGCTGTAAATAACACTTTGCCACCTAGCGCCCCCCCCCCCCCCCCCCCCCCCCCCCCCCCCCCCCCCCCCCCCCCCCCCCCCCCCCCCCCCCCCCCCGTGGGGGTGAGCCTCACAGTACGTCTGTTCCATCAACAACCAACCACTCTCTTATCCTCGCTCATTATTGCAAAACATTCCTGGCAAGAGAGCTGGCAAAACTTGTAGTTCTGTATTCACGCTTCTCTTTTAGATTTTTTTTAGAGAGCATCGGAGATGTGGCTGGGTGGGTGGATGGAAAGGAAGGGAAGGGCGGGTGGAGGGGAGGGGCGTGTGTGAAATGGAAAGGGAGGAGACTGGGAGAGATGGATGGATGGTGCGCCTAAGGGCGTCTCCAGCATAATTGTGACACTGGATAGCACCGGCTTCAATGCTGCTCTAGAGAGAGAGAGAAGGAAAGTTTGAAATCGTTCCTCCCAAACACACGGGCTGTCTTCAATCCTTTCTCACCAAGTGCGCCTCTCACACTACACACGGCTTCAGCTCTCCTCTCTGAGCTGTTATCTGCAGTGTATGGACAAGAACACTATCTGAAAGCCTTCTGTTGATAGTTGTGTTTGTTGTTGTTGTTGTTGTTGTTGTTGTTGTTGTTGTTGTTGTTGTCGTCGTCGTCGTCGTCGTTGCTGTTGTTGCTGTTTCTTGCCTATTGTGGCCTGTCTCAAATTCATTGAACTAACCGTTCACTTTATCCCCTATCGTAAGGTCTCACAGCCTGTTATTGAGCAAATTATCCGCGCCCACTCTCTCTCTCTCTCTCTCTCTCTCTCTCTCTCTCTCTCTCTCGCTCGCTCGCTCGCTCGCTCGCTCGCTCCTCCGTCCCTCTCCTCTCCACCTCTCTCTCTCTCTCTCTCTCTCTCTCTCTGCCTTGTCTTGCTCCCTTTGAGAGGATTTTATCACAGTTATCAATCCTTTACAGAGTTCTTTGCTCACCAATCATCAGCTCATTTTAGACGCGTGTTTGTTAGTTGCTCGTTTTTTTTTCCCTCACAACTCAATTTTTCCCACTAACACCAAGTATCACCCATACTTGGTTTACTTTTATCTGACCATTTACTTTTTACTTTTTTTCTTTTTTCTCTCTCTCTCTCTCTCTCTCTCTCTCTCTCTCTCTCTCTCTCTCTCTCTCTCTCTCTCTCTCTCTCTCTCTCTCTTTTGCGGTGGGGGAGGGTGGAGGGTGGTTCATATTATGCCAAATGCAAATTCTCTTTGAAAACCTAAGTCAAAATCGTCTACCCATTTGTATGTCCTCATTCTTACCAGTCATTGCCTTTCTCAGATCTCTTTATAGTACAAATGCTGACCCCTGCCCAGTGATACGGCTAGAATTAGGTGAGCCTCTGAACTAAAGAGAGAAAAGGGGTTAAATGTTCAAGTCATGTTTTTAGTGTTAATATGAAGACATGATTGTGTGAAAAGAAATTCTAAAACACACTGATTTCTTTCTGTCTGTCTTTACTTTGGAAAATGGTAGAATCAGGATAGATAGCTTGTATTCTAGTATCTAGAATCGTTCTATAATAGGGATGATGAATCCCGTTCGCAACACACCCAGTGTTGCTGTTCAGTAGAAGTTCCCATCACTCCCCACAGAAAGAGCCACACAGGGAGTTTTTGGGGACAGACTGGACGTAGCAGACTGCCCCTAAGTCATCTGTTCCCTGTTCACAAGGCGGCAGTCCAGAACAAACACCAGCACCGCCGCCTCTCTCCTAATTTAGACCCAGTCCTTTGACAACATTTCACCAGCCAGCCACGACTTTGGTACTAGAGCGCAATGTTCCTGTGTGTCAAAGCTTGGTACAATGACTCAATGTTCCTATGTAGCGCAATGTTCCTGTGTGTCAAAGCTTGGTACAATGACTCAATGTTCCTATGTAGCGCAATGTTCCTGTGTCAAAGCTTGGTACAATGACTCAATGTTCCTATGTAGCGCAATGTTCCTGTGTGTCAAAGCTTGGTACAATGACTCAATGTTCCTATGTAGCGCAATGTTACTGTGTGTCAAAGCTTGGTACAATGACTCAATGTTCCTATGTAGCGCAATGTTCCTGTGTGTCAAAGCTTGGTACAATGACTCAATGTTCCTATGTAGCGCAATGTTCCTGTGTGTCAAAGCTTGGTACAATGACTCATGTTCCTGTGTAGCGCAATGTTCCTGTGTGTCAAAGCTTGGTACAATGACTCTCATGTTCCTATGTAGCGCAATGTTCCTGTGTGTCAAGCTTGGTACTAGAGCGCAATGTTCCTGTGTGTCAAAGCTTGGTACTAGAGCGCAATGTTCCTGTGTGTCAAAGCTTGGTACAATAACTCAATGTTCCTATGTAGCGCAATGTTCCTGTGTGTCAAAGCTTGGTACAATAACTCAATGTTCCTATGTAGCGCAATGTTCCTGTGTGTCAAAGCTTGGTACAATAACTCAATGTTCCTATGTAGCGCAATGTTCCTGTGTGTCAAAGCTTGGTACAATGACTCAATGTTCCTATGTAGCGCAATGTTCCTGTGTGTCAAAGCTTGGTACAATGACTCAATGTTCCTATGTAGCGCAATGTTTCTGTGTGTCAAAGCTTGGTACAATGACTCAATGTTCCTGTGTAGCGCAATGTTCCTGTGTGTCAAAGCTTGGTACAATGACTCAATGTTCCTATGTAGCGCAATGTTCCTGTGTGTCAAAGCTTGGTACAATGACTCAATGTTCCTATGTAGCGCAATGTTCCTGTGTGTCAAAGCTTGGTACAATGACTCAATGTTCCTATGTAGCGCAATGTTCCTGTGTGTCAAAGCTTGGTACAATAACTCAATGTTCCTATGTAGCGCAATGTCCCTATGTGACAAAGGTTGGTACTATAGCGCAATGTTCCTATGTGACAAAGTTTGGTACTATAGCGCAATGTTCCTATATGACAAAGTTTGGTTCTATAGCGCAAGGGTCCTATGTTTGGTACTACAGCGCAATGTTCCTATATGACAAAGTTTGGTTTCTATAGCACAATGGTCCTATGTTTGGTACTACAGCGCAATGTTCCTATATGACAAAGTTTGGTACTATAGCGCAATGTTCCGATGTTTGGTACCACAGCGCAATGTTCCTATATGACAAAGTTTGGTTCTATAGCGCAATGTTCCGATGTTGGTACTACAGCGCAATGTTCTATATGACAAAGTTTGGTACTATAGCGCAATGTTCCTATGTGACAAAGTTTGGTACTATAGCTCAATGTTGCTATATGACAAAGTTTGGTACTATAGCGCAATGTCCCTATGTGACAAAATTTTGGTACTACTAAGCGCAATGTTCCTATGTGACAAAGTTTGGCACTATAGCGCAATGTTCCTATGTGACAAAGTTTGGTACTATAGCGCAACGTTCCTATGTGACAAAGTTTGGTACTATAACTCAATGTTGCTATATGACAAAAGTTTGGTACTATAACTCAATGTTCCTATATGACAAAGTTTGGTACTATAGCTCAGTGTTCCTATGTGACAAAGTTTGGTACTATAACTCAGTGTTCCTGTATGACAAAATGTGGTACTATAGCGCAATGTCCCTATGTGACAAAATTTGGTACTATAGCGCAATGTTCCTATGTGACAAAGTTTTGGCACTATAGCGCAATGTTCCTATGTGACAAAGTTGGTACTACTATAGCTCAGTGTTCCTATGTGACAAAGTTTGGTACTATAACTCAGTGTTCCTGTATGACAAAATGTGGTACTATAGCGCAATGTCCCTATGTGACAAAATTTGGTACTATAGCGCAATGTTCCTATGTGACAAAGTTGGCACTATAGCGCAATGTTCCTATGTGACAAAGTTTGGTACTATAGCGCAACGTTCCTATGTGACAAAGTTTGGTACTATAACTCAACGTTGCTATATGACAAAGTTTGGTACTATAGCTCAGTGTTCCTATATGACAAAGTCTGGTACTAAAGCGCAATGTTCCTATGTGACAAAGTCAGATCATTGTTTTGGCGAGTCTAGTTTCCCACTGCGAATTGCCGTCGTGTGACTTCACAGGTTTGGAGAGAACTCCGTAATACAGAGCTGACGGCT
>JADBJO010000760.1:514675-529675 GCA_016801955.1 Conus betulinus | reverse complement strand
TGTGAAAAAAATGTAATTTCTTACATCACATTCCATAACGTCCAGAGCATTGAAGGTAGATTGTCCCAAGCAGAAAAAGCAGTTATGAATAGATGTATGACAATATAAAAAAGTAAAATAGGGAGCACGCACACACACACACACACACACACACACACACACACACACACACACACACACACACACACGTATCTATCTATCAATATATATCAGACACAGATACAGGGACAGAGACAGACACAAAGACAGACACACAGACAGACACACAGACAGATAGATAGAGAGACAAACAGACAGACAGAGTGACAGATAGATACATTGATAGACAGATAGAAAGATGTGTGCGTTTGAGTGTGTGTATGTACAGAGAGAGAGAGAGAGAGAGAGAGAGAGAGAGAGAGAGAGAGAGAGAGAGAGAGAGAGAGAGAGAGAGAGACAGACAGACAGACAGACAGACAGACAGACAGATGGATAGAGAGAGACAGAAAGACAGACAGACAGAATGACAGATAGATTGATATACAGACAGACAGACAAATCAACCGACCGATCGGACGATCGATCGTTCAATCGATCGATGGATCGATCGATCGATCGATCGATAGATAGTGTGTGTGTGTGTGTGTGTGTGTGTGTGTGTGTGTGTGTGTGTGTGTGTGTGTGTGTGTGTGTTTTGTGTGCGTTTGTGTGCGTGTTATGCATGCGTTTGTCTGTATATGTATATACTTTAGAGTATAGCTAAGTAACTACAAGACCGTTTCGTTCAAGAGAACTGAAAAATTGAATCCATCCCTGACGTCCATCCCCGAGATGCACACACTGGGTAAAGTAAGATTACTGACGATGCCAGAGGATTCGGGAGACGAAGAGGTCAGATCAGTCCTGATCAGTTTAAAGACCGGCAGAGAAGACAACGGGCAAAGGTAAACCTTTACATCAGAGAAATAACAAGCCAGACACGGAACAACACACAGGCGCTGAGACCAACAGAAATGAAACGTTTTGTTCAAATGCCAAAAGGAAAGCTATAGAGACATGGTGATACAGGAGTTGAAGAAAGAAGAGGATATGAAGCAAACCCAGTGGGCAGTTAAGGGCTAACAGGGACAGTGGACAACGTGGGAACACGCACTCCGAAGAAGCCTCAGCCGGGATGAAATATAGCATATGGCACATCCTAAGATTAGCTTCATCCTACGATCTGTATATCATTATTTTACCCTCGAACTCACACCTGGTGCACTGGTGTACATCAGATCCTGCATGTCCACTTTTCAGGACAGACAAACGGTGCAACAGGGACTAATCGCATGCAAAGCGGCGCTAACCCATGGAAGTTAACATGAAGACACAACCATGATTGTAAGAAGACCACACATGCTATTAGCACGACAGGAGGAAACAATCATTCACTTAAAGCTCCAGCAACGACGTTGTACGTGGTAGTACGCAGTAAATCATGTTCTAAAACGTCAGTGACATGAAGAACATGCCAGCGGACTGTACTTGGTTAAAGGAATAACTGGGCATGCACAACAGACCTTCCAACGGAGAGCCCACCTAGATATCGCCAGGAAGAGATCAGGAGAACCATCTTGCACTCCAGTCATGTTTATCAAAACATTCTGATGGCACCCAACGTACCTTATGATAGCAGTATCAAGCAAGCTAAAACTTACAAAACCTACAGGTGTACCGGTCTGACCAGCAGCTTTAGGGTATATGGCCACCAAACCAAAGTCTTGGCCATAGATGTTGTATCAAGAGAGGTTGTAGGCTGATCAGCCCATTCTCTCATGAAACAACTTGCGATTTCTGGCAAGAAGACCAGAACCCTGAGGAAAATAGCAGAACAATTTAACCAATTTAATCTGGTCGAGGTGGAGCAAAAAGAAATTTCATCAGGCTGAAATTTCCCAACTTATTAAGAGCGATATGGGTAAGACATTTGACTAAAATGGCAAGGCGCTCAGACGTCCACCCATTCAGAAGTTGTAGATTTGATTCCCAGAGGCACCAAGAACATGAGAGGTTCTGACAGCAGAAGGGCATCTGTGAGACATGACCTGAACGCGGCTCGGTTTCCTTTGACTGTAAGGAATTCAGAGCCAAAACTCTCGTCTGAGGTTTTTTTTTTTTCTTTTCGTCAAGCTCTATATAGACTTTTCTTATACTGTATGATGAATCAAACAACAATAGTAACTGCTAACAATACCGTGTTTGCACATCGTAAATCATTACTTAGCATTTGAAATGACAGAAAAAAAGATGCCGATCGTCGCAAAATCCGAAATAGATTCAGAACATTACTTATAGGATTATGCACTTTATCTGTAAGAAACAAAAAATGCCATGCATTATGTCAAAGGTCGTTGACATAGCTCAGCACCAGGATCCAGGTTCCCAAACCTAGTTCACCGGACGTATGCGAAGCCTTTCCATTTCAAACTTTACAATCCTGTTGCAAACTGTCCTGTCCACTCTTCTCCACCCACTCCCCATCTCCCTCCGTTCCGTCTGTCTACCCACTCTTCATGTTGGAAGAGGGGAAGGAAGGAGAGAAAAAAACGAAGGCTTAGTTAGAATGTAGAGAGGATATAGAATGAGTCTGCTTCGGAGGGCTGTAGGGGTTTGGTGCCTCACAGTCATGGAGAACAGCTGTAGTGGTCAAGGACACTTGTCAGAGGTTTTAGACAGCTCGGGCAAAGGTAATCCACAATTCAATAATGCCTAGAAACTGACTTTCCTGTTCCGCTGTCAGTGGTACCAGACAGCGTGGGCAAAGGTGATCCACTACTCAACTTAGTATGGAAACCGATTTGACCGATCCGTTGGAATCTCTCTCTCTCTCTCTCTCTCTCTCTCTCTCTCTCTCTCTCTCTCTCTCTCTCTCTCTCTCTCACTCTCTGTCTCTGTGTGTGTGTGTGTGTGTGTGTGTGTGTGTGAGTGTGTGAGTGTATGTGTGTGTGTGTGTGTGTGTGTGTGTGTGTGTGTGTGTGTGTGTGTGTGTGTGTGTGTGTGTGTATGCGTGCGTACAGAGAGAGAGAAGTAACAGAGACAGAGACAGAGAGAGTAAGAGAGAGAGATTTTCAGTAGCAAAATTTTTTATAATGCAATTATGCATGTGTATCTGCTAAAAACAAAAAAGGTGCAAAACCCAATTGCTGATGACACAAAAGACGAAATCAATGGAAAATAATGAAGAGAATGAAAACGGACCGTTAGGCCTGAGAACTTTCAATGAGAAAGGGGAAAGAAAGAAGAAAAAAGAGGAACAGACACACACGTCTCTCACTCACTCACTGTCACATGCCGTTTGCATGGGGTAGGCGTGCGGAAGACTGATCTGTCACACAGCAGAGTTGGAGAGAGCTGGCAAACAATGTCCTCTCTCTAAAACAAACACGGACTCAAGTGTTGGCAGCAGAACGAATTTCAGTAACAAATTTCTATTTTCACCTTAGACCATTTTTTTCCCCACAGCCTTTTACACTTGCACCGTTAATTTTTTTTTCAGTGAACAACACAACTATCAAAAGAACAGCTAAACATAAACTCTCTAGTTTTTTTTTAATCCTGTCTCTGAATAAATTCATCCTGTTTTTAGTGGGATATACAATTAATAGTACTGTATCTTTGAGAAAAAAGAAAATGAAAACAAAAAATCTGTTAATTTTCAATTCCTCAAGAGGAATTACAAAATCTATGGAACTGTTGTTCAAAATAATAATGCAGAGTCAAAACGAAACAGTATGGATACAAATCTTTACTTATTACTCCTCCCACTGTTAGAACAGCCACAGACACTTTATAACATGCACGACGTCTGTGCGACAACACTAGCATTTCTCCTTTGTGTTCTGGTACCTCCACAGGTAAGGCTCGTCTAAAAAGCTCAGCCATCTTTGTTTTAATTATCTCACTTTCTTCACAAAAGAAGCCAGCAGTCTCCCTACTACGAGACTAGCTGGACACGGCAGGCAGATAAAGACGGCAGGAAGACAAATACAGGTGTATGGATTTATAGGTCAGATAGAAAGACGCCACACAGTCAAAATAACAGGTGTAGGACCGATTGGACAGACAGAAAGACAGTGTGCAGACAAAATACAGGTGTGTGCGGACTAACGTTCAGACGGAAAGAGACACACAGGCAAAATAACAGATGCATGACTGATAGGGCAGACAGAGACAGACGACATACAGACACAGACGACATACAGACAAAATACAGGTGTATGGGCTGATACGTTAAACAGTAAGACGACAGGCAGAAAAAAAATACCACTGCATGGACTACGACGTCAGACAGAAAGAGGCGACACACAGGCAAAGTAACAGGTATATAACTGATAGAGAAGACAGAAAAAAAAAACGACATACAGACAAAACACCAAATATTTATCTGATAGGGTAGACAGAAAGAGACGACATACAGACAAAATATCAAGCATTTATCTGATAGGGTAGACAGAAAGAGACGACATACAGACAAAATATCAAGTATTTGTCTGATAGGGTAGACAGAGAGAGACGACACACAGACAAAATATCAAGTATTTATCTGATTGGGTAGACAGAAAGAGACGGCATATAGACAAATTATCAATTATTTAATTGATAGGGTAGACAGAAAGAGACGGCACACAGTCCAAATACCAGGTATTCAACTGATAAGGTAGACAGAAAGATTCGACGTACAGGCAAAATGTCAAGTATTTAAACTGATAGGGTAGACAGAAAGAGGCGACGTACAGACAAAAGGCAAGTGTATGGCTGATAGGTAGGACATGAAATGACGACATACAGACGAAATGCAGGTGCATGGATGATAGAGCATACGAGAAAGACGACACAGGGCAGACCAAAAAAAAAAAAAAAAAAAAAAAACCCCTACGGAGATCACACAGGTGCATGGAATGATAGGTCAGGCAGGAAGAGACAGCATACAGACAAAACACATGCACGTGGACTAATAGGTCAGATGGAAAGACATCGTGTGTATACACTGTATGGGCTGATAGCTCTGATATAAAGATGACATACAGACAAATAACAGGTGTATGGACTAAGCAAAACAGAAAGACGACATACAGACAAATGATAGATGTATAGTCTGAGCAAAATAAAAAGACGACATACAGACAAATAACATGTGTATAGACTGAGCAAAACAGAAAGACGACATACAGACAAATAACAGGTTATGGACCGAACAAAACAGAAAGACGACATACAGACAAATAACAGGTGTATGGAATCTGTAAAATTGAAAGACGACATACAAACAAATAACAGATGTATAATTACATATTATAAAAACATTCTTATTTCACAAATGGTCTATGTTATGCAAACATTTGTTATTCCTGACAAGATTTTATCAGACATAAATCGCATGCTTTTTAGATTTCTCTGGCGTAAAAAGCATTGTAATCGAAAGGCATTTGAAAAAGCTAAAAGAAGCGTAATGTGCAGTGAATATGAAAAAGGAGGATTGAAAATGATAGATTTAAGACAGATGCAATCTGCTTTTTTCTCCTGTCATGGGTTGTAAAAATTTGTAAGGCCACAAACAATGAAAGATGGACTATAATTCCGAGAAAAATATTTCTACCCTTTGGTGAGAATCTCACGTGCTTTTATGCAAATATTAAAAGCACTTTTCAAAGGGTTAGACAAGATACATTCACATTTTTTGGAAAATTACTCTGAAAACATGGCTAAATCTTAATAAACATGAAGATGTCTCACCCTTTCCCTCTTACTGTGGAATAACCAATACTTAAAATATCGAGGAAATGTCCTTTTCTTCCCTGACTGGATAAAGGGAAATATACTAAATGTCAGTGACATGTATGGTCCAAATGGAATGCTTTCATACCAGGACGTGGTTAACAAGATAGGAGCCTCCCCGGCAAGGATCTTAGAGTATAATGTAGTGTCAGCGGCCACACATATTTTTTAATACTAGGGTTAGTGAACAAGATAGATATGATATAGATTTTTCAGAACCACCTCTTTTCTGTAACAAAAAGCTTATGTCTGCAAGGATTTCCGTGCAACTTTGTGTTCCCTCAGTTACACAGAACCATGTGCAGCCCGTTTTTGGTCTAATAAATATGGACTGGAGTTAAATGAAAATGTATGGAAGATACCCCGTTTGTGCACAAAAGAAACCAGACTGAGAGTTTTACAATGGAAAATTTTACAAAATATATACCCGACTAACATAATGCTATGCAAAATGAAAGTCAGGGATACTCGAAATTGTTCATATTGCAATGATGAAATTGATTACATTGAACAGTTCTTTTTTCACTGTCGTAAGGTTAATTCGTTTTGGAAATTTGTCAGTCAATACATATTAGCTGTATACAACACAAGAATTGTGTTTTTTCTGAAGAACAGACATATACTGCTGAAAATAAACCATGTTGTGATTATTGCAAAGATGTGTATAAGTATTTATAAAAAAAACGGAATCTAGACTGCCAATTTCAGTCATATTCGAAAATCAGTTGCAACTGAGGAAAATATAAAGTGATCTATACATGCATTCACTCTTACACACACACACACACACACACACACACACACACACACACACACACACACACACACACACACACACGGGGGGGGGGGGGGGGGGGGGGGGGGGGAGGGGGAGAGAGAGACACACACATACGTAGTTACAAATATATGCACGTGTTTGTGCATTTCCGTGCGCGCACATGCACTGTAACACACACACACTTACAAGTACACACACATATACACGTATGCACACATACAACACAGTCTTTGCAACGTTTCTTTCATGAAGAAAGTGATCCCAAGATAAATATCCCTTTTCGTTCTCCACTCCTCTGTACTTTCTTGCACTCTTTCGTTTTCGCATGTGTAAGATTGTTGCACGTGGGGGAATGTGGAAAATGAGAGGGGATCATGCATATTTTCTTTTCACTATAAGATTGGCTTCATCGAGGAAGAGAACTGATACATGTAACAAACTAAATCCCTAAATTCATTTAAAAGACGCCGTCTCTGTTCGTCTGTCCACCTGTCTGTCTGCCTAACGGTCTGTCTCTCTGTCTGTCTGTCTGTCTCTGTCTCTCTTTTTTTTTTTTTTTTCTTCCTCTCTCTCTCTCTCTCTCTCTCTCTCTCTCTCTCTCTCTCGCTCTCGCTCTCTCTCTCTCTCTTTGGGGGTGGGGTGAAGGTGGATGGATGTGGGGGGGAGGGGACGGGGGTGGGGGACAGGGGTGGGAGGTGAATGGGTGCTGGGGTGGGTGGATGGTGGGGGTGGTGGTGTGATGTGAAGAGCGCTCACGCTCTTGGGCAGGGGGAAGGAGAGGGGGACAGGCAATAGGGACCAACGATATCCCTTGCAGGCCTGTGTATATACAGATTTGGTTGCTTATGCATAGTTTTTGATTTGGTATCGTGTCGCCTATTTAACAGATAATTGCCATTTTAGCATATTTGAGAGAGAGGGTGGAGAGGGAGGGAAGGGGGGGGGGGGGGGCGAGAGTGTGTGTGCGGGTGTATGTGTGTAAAACAAAAATGAAAAACTATATTTAATTATGTCCATTGTTTCATCTATGTTGGTTCCGTTTTCGTATAATGCAACATATTACTAGAGTGAGTGTGCCAGTACACCACACATTAGTACATTAACAAACCCAGACACTTTGTATCAATTGCCAAAACACTCAAATCAGCAAAAATATGTCCCTTTGTAAGAGAACATACAGACTATGCATGGTGAGTAAGAGACTGGTGGTTGGGGAAGAAAAGAAGAAGAAAAGAAAAAAAAAAAAAAAAAAAAAAATAGTAGTGGAAATTGTGTTTTTTTTTTTTTTTTCGCTTTTTTTTTTTTTGGCAGATGAAGAGGACAGTGTGAAGCACCAAAAAATGAAGAGGGTGGATTTTGGCCTTAGGGAAGAAAAAAAAAAAAAATCACCACCTTAGGTGCTCCATTGCTCCGAGAACTGATGCCACAAAAAAAAAAAAAAAAAAAAAAACAGATGTATGAACTCAGTAAAACAGAAAGACGACATACAAACAAAATACAGGTGAATGGACTGAGTAAAACAGAAAGACTACATACAAATAAAACGCATGTGCATTGACTGGGTAAAACAGAAAGACGACACACAAACAAAATACAGGTGTATGGATTGAAACAAAACAGAAAAACGACATACACACAAAATACACGTGTATGGACTGAGCAAAACAGAAAGACGACATATACAAACAAATAACAGGTGTATGGACTGAGTAAAATAGAAAGACGACATACAATTAAAATACAAGTGTATGGACTGAGTAAAACAGAAAGACGACATACAAATAAAATACAGGTGCATACAGTGAGTAAAACAGAAAGTCGTACAAGCAAAATACAGTGTATGGACTGAGCAAAGCAGAAAGACGACATACAAAGAAAATACAGGTGTATGGATTGAGTAATAACAGAAAGACGACATACAAACAAAACAGATGTTTAGACTGAGTGAAACAGAAAGTGGACATACAAACAAATACAGGTGTATAGACTGAGTGAAACAGGAAGACGACATACAAACACAATACAAGTGCGTGGACCGACAGCAGACGAAATGAGGCGACACTCAGACAACATCACAGGAGTATGGACAGATAAGGCAGGCAGAAAATGACACGCAGTCACACTACAGGTGTCTGGACAGATAAGGCAGGAAGAAAATGACAGGCAGTCACACTACAGGTGTATGGACAGATAAGGCAGGCAGAAAATGACACGCAGTCACACTACAGTGTGTATGGACAGATAAGGCAGGGCAGAGCATGACACGCAGTCACACTACAGGAGTACGGACTGACAGATCGAACAGAGAGACGACATACGGACAAAACAACGGGTGTATGGACAGGCAAATCAGACACAGACGCTAAACAGACAACATACAGGTGTATGGACTGATAGGTCAGACGAAAAGAGACGACATACAGACAAAATAGCAGGTGTGTGAACATATAGGGCAGACAGAGAGATACGACATAAAAGCAAGGGCAGACAGACAGAGAGATACGACATAAAAGCAGGTGAATGGAGAGGCAGGTTCCACAGAAAGAGACGACATATAGGAGACATATTAAGTGTAAGACTGAAAGGGCATACAGAAAGAGAAGACATACCAGGAGACATATTAGGTGTAGGATTGATAGGGCAGATAGAAAGAGACGACATACAGACAAAATACATGTCTTCAGACTTCTGTTTATTTCAGACGAATATCTGCTTGTTGACAGCTTCCTCAGGTCAGGGTCCAACATATGTAAACCAATCCTGAAAGTTTGACATCGTTCCGTGTGTTTGACTGTATGTAAAAGTCTAGTCTTAAAACACTTTCATCTTAAAACAATACCCCAGACGCTTCTGTGAATACTTCACTTATTTCTGGCCGACCTCTCGCCTGAAAACGTCTTCGAGACTCATGCTGTAAAACATCCCATAATACCAGCATAGGAGCAGACCTTCAGTGTTTGAGTCTGAAACATGTAAGAGGAGAGAGGAGTGGTCGGATCACACAGTTGGAAGATGAGAGGGGGGAGGGGGGGGTGAAAACAAAGATGGGGAGGGGGAAGGATAAGGATGCGGTAGGGAGATAAAAGGTTGAGTGTGTGTGTGTGTGTGTGTGTGTGTGTGTGTGTGTGTGTGTGTGTGTGTGTGTGTGTGCGCGCGCGCGCGCGTGCGTGCGTCATATAACGGGAGGGACGAAGATAGAAAGACGGAGCCACTGGGTAGAGAGATGGGTATACCAGGAAGGGGAGGGGAGGAAGTTTCGAATTTTAACTTAAATATTTTACTTAAAACATTTAAATTATGGTATCTGGGGAATAATTCACCACGCATCTAAAACCCTTTCTTGCATGTGTCTTTGTCAATCTCTTTGTCAATTCTTTCTTCCACCTTCTAACTTCCCCTCCCCTCCCCTGTCTAAGATACTCTCCTACCTAACCAGGCATTCCTCTCTCTATCATCCCCCCCCCCCCCCCCCCCCCCCCCCCCCCCCCCCCCCCCCCCCCCCCCCCCCCGTTGTGTAACGCACACCCCACACTCCAGCCTTTTCATTTCACTCCTGCATCCTCATCCTCCTCCCCCCCACCCCTGCCCCACATTTTTCTTATTGTTCTCCTCTCCCTCTTCTTCAAGCCATGTGTGTGATCTGACCACCCCCTCCCTCCCCGCGTATATTTCATAATTCAACACTTTGTTTCTGTCTCTAATGTTGGCATTATGGTATGTTTTATAGGCCCTGAAGAACCTTTCAGACGAAATTTCGGCCAGCAGTTAATGAAGTATTCTCAAACGTGTTCTGGGCATTTCTTGCATATCCTTCAATTTAATGTCTATCAATATTATGTAAAATCAGGATTTCATGTGTGTTGTGTGTGTGTGTGTGTGTGTGTGTGTGTGTGTGTGTGTGTGTGTGTGTGTGTGTGTGTGTGTGTGCGTGCGTGTGTGTGTGTGTGTGTGTGTGTGTGTGTGTGTGTGTGTGTGTGTGTGCGTGCGTGCATGCGTGCGTGCGAGCATGCGTGCGTGCATGCGTGCGCATGCTTGTGTGTGTGGGGGGGGGGGGGGGGGGGGGTGCGCACGCGCGCGTCTCGCACAGTTTTGTACATTGTGAAAACACTGCTTAGGAGGCAAATATTTGTATGTGATCTAGGACTGGGTCCCGGATAACAGTAAACTGATTGGGATACAACTATGAGAGCATGATTGTGCGTTAATTGTCGTGTGTTAATAACGTCTAGGGGGGGGGGGGGGGGGGGGGGGGGGGGGGGGGGGGGGGGGGGGGGGGGGGGGGGGGGGGGGGGGGGGTGGTGTGTTTTTCTATTTGGCCCGTTAGCTTATGTGGGATCAACGTGTCGGGGCTATTTAATGTCTATGACAGAGACTAATAAGGCAGATAGAAAGAATCAACAGACATAAAATGCAAGTAAAAGGACGGACAAATCAGCAAGAATGATCACACAAATGACTGGGGAAATGGGTCTGATCGCACAAAATGGCTGGGAAATGGGTCTGATCACACAAATGTCTGGAGAATGGGTCTAATCACGCTAATAGTGGGGAATGGATCTGAGCACACAAATGGTAGGGAATGGGTGACCCACACAAATGACTGGGGAATGGGTCTGATGACACAAATGGTGGGGAATGGGTCTGATCACACAAATGGTGGAGAATGGGTCTCATCACACAAATGACTGGGGAATGGGTCTGATCACAAAAATAACTGGGGAATGGGTCTGGTCACACTAATGGTGGGGAATGGTTCTGATCACACAAATGACTGGGGAATGGGTCTGATCACACACATGACTGGTTAATTTGTCAGTACAACTTTGAGTTAATCTGACAATAAATTGGTTTCAGTCAGTCAGACTGGTTAATGGGTCCTGGTCACACTGATGGCGGGGAATGGGTCTGATCACACAAATAATGGAGAATGGGTCTGATCACACAAATGCCTGGGGAATGGGTCTGATCACACAAATGGCTGGGGAATGGGTCTGATCACACAAATGGTGGGGAATGGGTCTGATCACACAGATGGTAGGAATGAATCTGATCACACAAATGACTGGGGAATGGGTCTGATCACACAAATGGTATGAATGAATCTGACCCACACAAATGATGGGAAATGGGTCTGATCACACAAATGACTGGGGAATGGACCTGATCACACAAATGACTGGGTAATGGGACTGATCACACAAATGACTGGGGAATGGACCTGATCACACAAATGACTGGGTAATGGGACTGATCACACAAATGACTGGGAACTGGGTCTGATCAAATGACTGGGGAATGGGACTGATCACACAAATGTCTGGGGAATGGGTCTGATCACACAAATGGCTGGAGAATGGGTCTGATAACACAAATGGCTGGGGAATGGGTCTGATCAGACAAATGGTGGGGAATGGGTCTGATCACACAAATGGTGGAGAATGGGTCTGATCACACAAATGTGGGGGAATGGGTCTGATCACACAAATGACTGGGGGGAGTGGGTCTAATCACACAATGACTGGGTAATGGGTCTGATCACACAAATGTCTTGGGAATGGGTCTGATCACACAAATGACTGGGGAATGGGTCTGATCACACAAATGGTGGGGAGTGGGTCTGATCACACAAATGGTGGGGAATGGGTCTGATCACACAAATGACTAGGGAATGGGTTTGATCACACAAAAGGTGGGGAATGGGTCTGATCACACAAATGACTGGGGAATGGATTGATTGGCTGAGGATTGGGGCTGGTAGGGAAAATGGCGAAAAGATAGACTGATTAACAAATCACTGAGTATTGAGACTGATCAGACAAATCGATTAAGAATAAGATGAATCAGACAAATGGTTGGTGGATAGGACTAGTAGAACACGTAACTGAGAAATGGGAAATATCTAGCAGAAGGCGGACGGATGGCATTATGGAGTAAATCATTAGAGAATCATGGAAACTAACGTTTGTGGGCTGACACATGACTAGAAAAAAATGGGTTGGCGAGGCGAAAAAACAACAACAACAAACAACAACAACAACAACAACAACAACTGTGAAATAGGAGTTGTCAGACACATGTCTGGAATATGGAAACCATCAGACAGACGGCTCAGGAATGTAATTGACAGGACAGCTTGCTGGCAAATTGGGCTTGATATGATCCATGGCTTGGGAATGGGACTGTTAGTATAAGTGAATAGGACAAACATTGATGGGATCAATGACTCGGAACTATTAGCTTAAATAATATAATAATAATATAATAATGATAGTAATAATAATAATAATAATAATAATAAATAATAATAATAGCGCAAATCCTAGATTAGCTTTAAGCGCTTTACATAGCGCTAACAAAAACACGCACGCACGCGCACACAAGGACACAACACACACACACACACACACACACACACACACACACACACACACACACACACACACACACACACACACACACACACACACACAAACACACACACGCACACACGCACACACACACACGCGCGCACGCACACACACACACACACACACACACACACACACACACACACACACACTCACGCACCCAACCGCACAACCAGGCACGGGGAAGCAGATAATGCACAGCACACACGGGAAAGCGGGACACGCACAACTACTCACGTGCACCTTCACACACACGCACTCACACAAACTGACATCTGTGTATGACCGGGACTTTTGAATTATCAGCCGAAATAGACGGTAAAAGATGAGTTTTTTAGTTTCGTTTTAAAGACTGGAAAAGAGTCACAGTGCCTGATGTCGTGTGGAAGAGAATTCCAAGTTTTAGGAGCCAGGAAGGAAAGGATCGATCCCCCTTTTTTGTATTTGAATCTGGGAGGAACCAGGAGCAACGAGTCAGAAGACGAACGAAGGGTTCTAGCTGGGCAGTATGAGTTTAGAAGGTCAGACAGATAGGCTGGGAGTTCCAGATTTAACAGCATTGAAACAGAGGCATGCGATTTTATGTCACCCTGGCTTTGACCGGCAACCAGTGAAGTCTGCGTAATAATAGTTGAGGTGTTTCTTTGAAGGGAGCTTTGAGGATTAGTCTAGCTGCACAGTTGTGAACGTGCTGAAGTTTTTTGGTGTGGTAGTCGGGAAGGCCTGCTAGTAGAGAATTACAGTAATCGAGGCGCGCGAAAGCACGAGAGAAGTGGTGAGAGTTTTGGTTGCTTCAGTGGTAAGGAGATGTCGGACAGCACCTATACGTCTAATTTCCAGAAAGCATATTTTACAGACATGGTTCACCTGTGCCTTCATATCACGATCACTGTCGATAAAGACGCCAAGGTTAAATGGATGGAAATAATATCAGCAGGACAGAAACTGGCGTAGGTAAAAAAAAAAATGAGATTGATAAGACAGACGGATAGACATGGGGTTACTGAGACCTGTGGATAAAAATGGAATTGATAGGGCGGGTAAGGCCCAAAACACAGATCTGTGAAATGGTTACAGAATCTGGGATGAACATGGGATGAACGAGGCACGTGGTTGAAATTTATTGACAGGACGCATGACTGGAATAGGATCAATAGGACGGATAGGGTATGAATTCATAAGTATGAATTCATAAGATACATGGAAGGAATGGGAATGGGGACAAACAGATGGATCGAATGGGAATGGGTAGGACAGATGGATCGAATGGGAGTGGCTAGGACAGATGGATCGAATGGGAGTGGCTAGGACAGATGGATCGAATGGGAGTGGCTAGGACAGATGGATCGAATGGGAGTGGCTAGGACAGATGGATGGGACATACAGATGGATCGACCAAACAGGCTAAGGATGGGGCTGGTGGAACACAGGCTAAAATGGGATTGATATGCAAGTGGACGGAAAGGAACTGAAAACAATTGGATGAAAAGGGATTGAAAGGATAGAGATGCATGATGATGGGATCGATAGACAGATGGACGGAATGATATCGATAGACAGATGGACGGAATAATATCGATAGACAGATGGACGGAATAATATTGATAGACAGATGGGATGGACGGAATAATATCGATGAGGCAGATGGACGAAGCAGGATTGAAGGAGGCAGAGGGATGGGAGCATGGCACAGATGAAGAAATGGATGGAATGAAGTGTATTGATGGCACAGATGAATGGGAATGGGATTTATATTAGCGTAGTTTAAAGACAGATGGATGGAAATGGGATTTATATGTAGTGTAGATTAAAGACAGATGAATGGAAATGGGATTATATGTAGCGTAGATTAAAGACAGATGAATGGGAATGGGATTTATATGTAGTGTAGATTAAGGACAGATGAAGGGGAAATGGGATTTATATGCAGTGTAGATTAAGGACAGATGGATGGAAATGGGATTATATGTAGTGTAGATTAAGGACAGATGGATGGAAATGGGATTATATGTAGTGTAG
>JADBJO010000760.1:494675-499675 GCA_016801955.1 Conus betulinus | reverse complement strand
AAATCATAGTGCCATATCCAGGGCAGAGATCATGCGCCAAGTATCGTACAAATCATAGTGCCATATCCAGGGCAGATCATGCACCAACTATCGTACAAATCATAGCGTCACCTCCAGGGCGATTCATGCGCAACAGTCAACCTAATCATAACTCCACACCCAGGGCGCATTATGCAATACCATCAATCAAGTCGTAGGGTCACATCCAGGCCAAATTATGCACAACTATTCACCATAGCGTCACACCCACACCAAGTCAAGTCCAGTAAACTTTATTATCTCAATTTGAGAAATTAATTTGTGGTCGCACACATTCACAGCAAATAAACAATAATTTTTTCACATTACCCATTTTCTCACATATGACATACATTCATATAGAGGAATTTGGATTGCAATTAAACATCTCCTCGGTTCATAAAATCAATGGACAGGGGAATAAAACTTTGTTTAAATCTGACACTTCTGCATGTAACCGATCGATATCTTCGTCCTGACTGAAGAAGGTCATACTGATTTGCAAGAACGTGGGTCTGGTCACACGCAATCTTCTTCGCTTTACAAACAACACGGCGCCCTGTACAGCTCACTCAGACATTTTTGCCTCTCACCAATGATTTTTTTTTTCCGCCCACGGTTCACCACTTTCTCAAGCACATTTCTACTCTCCACAGTCAACCCACCATACCAGCACATAAATGAGAAAGTTAAAACAGATTCCAAGAAGCATGAATAAAATGTCCGAAGAATGTCAGTATTCACATGAAATGATCGCAGCTTGCGAAGACAATATAATCTGGTTTGACATTTTTTTGTGGACATACTCAACATGGGATTTAAAATTCAGCTTATTATCTATAAAAGTTCCTAAATATTTGTATGATTCAACACGTTCTATTTCAGCACCTTTGATAAAAAGCGGTGGTACAGCTTTTGGATACTTTCTAAAATCAATCAACATTTTTTTCGTTTTTGTTACATTCAGATCAAGATAGTTATGATCGCACCAGTCAACAAATCTTTGAACCTCCTTGAAGTAAACAGAGTCAGAGTTGGAAAGATCCACAAGTGCTGAGTCATCTGAATATTTAATGTACAAAGTTGAATCACTTCCCTGAACAATCATTTGTGTACAGAGTAAAAGCACTGGTGATAAAACAGTACCATGGGCGCGCCAGTTGAAATGACTCTGGAAGACGAAACAACACTTTGATATCGAACAGACTGTGTCCACTGTGTTAGAAAATCAATTATCCAAAGAATGAGCTTGTTACACACATTTATATTAATGAGTTTTTTGCCATCAGATGTGGTTGTATGGTGTTGAAATGCTGATGAGAAATCAATAAAGAGAATGCGTACAAAGGAAGCAGGTTTTTCGAGGTGTGAAAACGCATGATGGAGAAGTGTGAGTGTGGCATCATCTGTTGATCTGTTCTGTTGGTATGCGAACTGAAACGAGTCTTGGTACTGTGTAGTATCTTTTAAAACAGAGCAGAGGACAATTCTTTCAAGACATTTCATTGCAACAGATGTGAGAGCAACTGGTCGGTAATCATTTAAACAGCTTGGGTTGCGTTTTTTTGGGAACAGGACATACAGTGGCATTTTTCCATAAAACAGGAATTATACTCTCTAAGTGACCAGGTAAACAAACGACTGTAAACACAGAAGAGCTGAGAAGCACACACCTTCAGCAATTTTCCACAGATATTATCAGAGCCCATTGCCTTTCTCACATTTAAACGTTTGAAAAAAAACTGAACATCGTTTTCCTCAATCACAACAGAATCACTTCCATCAACATCGTTTTTAACATTGCTTTGGAGTTCTTCCTTCACTTCCTTTAATTCTTTACTAAAATCTTTATCATCAAATCTACAGTAAAAATCGTTCAGCTTTTCTGCAAATTGCTTCTGTTCTTTTGCTGCTTTTTTTTTTGTGACTAATATTTTGGTTTGGACATTTTCCTGAACCTGATAAAACCTGTATTCCTTTCCATGCATCTCGCACCACCCAGGACATATTATACGCCAACTTTCAACCGAATCGTAAAATCACATCCAGGACAGATTATGGGCCAACTGTCAATGAGGTCATGGCATAACATCCAGGGCCGCTTATGGGACAACTGTCAATGAAATGACAGCGTCACATCAAAGTCCCATTCTGCGCCATCTGTCACCCACGCCGTAGCGTCATATCCAAATTCCTTTGTGTGCCACGTTTTAATCAGGACATTACAATTAATCCAGATACATTCTTCGCCAACTAATAATCGAGTCATAATGATACACCCAGCTAGATTCCGTTCCTAGTATCCAAGTGATTATGTCTTCTATCAGACTGATGAATTCCCCTGCTCCTGCCGAAGGGTTTCAGTTGAAATATTGGATGAAAATGAAGAAGACTGCAAAGCAGTTTAGATGTTTTAGTGTTCATTTGACCCATTTTTTGACAGACAGACAGACAGACAGACAAGACAGAAAGATAGATAGATAGATGGATAGATAGATAGATAGATAGATAGATAGATAGATAGAGATAGATAGATAGATAGACCGATAGATGGAGAGATAGATATACAGATGCTTAGATAGATGGGCATACACTCAAACATAAACTTTCTCTCCCTCCCCCTCTCTTAACACACACACACACGCGCGCACACACACACACACACACACACACACACACACACACACACACACACACACACACACACACACACACACACACACACACACACACACACACACACGAGAGAGAGAGAGAGATGTGGTTACCAATACGAGAGCGGTTCCATGACCAAAGACTATATACATACAGTTCTTTCGAGATAGGACAAGGTGAGGGATGGACAATGCCGCTATTGTGGTGAATATTGATGGTGGCGAGGACAAGGAAAGAAGAGGGGACAGAGCCAGAAGCCGGACTGTGACCTGACCCTGTCTTGTGCCGGACCATTGTCAGACCATCACGTGGCTGGCACCAGTCTGACCTCTGTCTTGGCTGACAGGACAGACGGAATCAAGGCAAGGCAGTAGGAACTGACTTCTGGCGTTACCGCTCTTTGTTCATTTTGCTCCCTGGAACCATTGTCTGCATATGGCCTGTATGTTCCTGTGTGTGATTGAGAATGTATGGAACCGTGGTCTGTGTGGTTTTGTTTGTGAATCTGAATCAGCGGGTGACTGTGTTTGTGTGCGGAAGGGGGGGGGGAGGGGGGGGGGGGGGGCGAGCGAGCGTGTGTCTGTGTCTTTGTATCTGTCAGTCGGTATGCGTTTATCTGAATCTATGTCTGTCTGTGTGTATAAGGGTATTTTGTATTGATAAACCAGCAGAGAGTGCGTGGTTTGAGGAGTGAATCCCATTTACTTTAAAGATACACTGACCATGTTTTGCGCATGCAATACATATTCCGAGAACACTTAACGTAAATGAGAAAAAAATTGTCACATTATATCCGAGGTTGATACATGTGATGCGTTGCACTATTACAGAATCAATGGCAAAGCAAACTATTCCATAGCAAGACCAACATTGTGTGCCCCAAACTCAAGACAACAAGTAAAAAATAGCCATTTAACTCAGTCGGACCACTGACAAGGAAATGAAAGTCTTGTAGTGTATTCTCACGTGTTTTGTTGATCCCATAAGAATATTTATTGACTACTCACGAAACTTAATCCAAGTGATTGCCTATATCGTTCTTCAGCATTTAACAAAACGTCTTGCACTTTGTTTTATGTGTGTATAATTTTTCTTTTTTTAAAATTTCCGTTTATGCATTTGTGTTTGGATTTGCATGACTGCCATGTAGAAATAATAAAAATGGCTACATTGTCAGATTTTGTCTTGGTAGACATCGCAAATTGTTGGCAAGTGGATTTATGCACGTGGCAATGGTCCCTTGGTCATGACTAACGTTTGTTTCATTGCAAATCAGCCCGATGTGTAAATGCTGGTGTGTTGGTTTGTTCTTTTTTCACAGTGGGCACACATCAAACTTTATCAATGAATATGCTTTGAACTTCCCTTCTTACGTTGAACGTTTAGTATGACAAGTTGGCAAAGTTGCACAAGAATGTGATAAAGTGATTAAAGCAGCATTTGAATGTCGAAACGATTTTCCCTACCACAAACGCCATAGGTGTCAACCCAAATTCAGAAGGTGAATACTGATTTCATACAGTTTGACTGGCTCATTTTAAGGCAGCTATCACACTGAATCACCGCATCAGCCACACAATAGGAACAGCAACAACAACAACAACAAACACAAAACAAACAAACAACAACAACAACAACAACAACAACAAACACAAACAAACAAAAACAAATACGTATAGGTGATGACGTATGACACAATAAACGTCAAAGGAGGACTACTAGGTATTCCAAGGTGACAGCTCTGATGAAGTCAAGTAAAGACGAAAATTTGGCAGAGAACTGGTGTTTTTTTTTTTGTTGTGATCAAGTGTAAACAAACAAACACACACACACACACACACACACACACACACACACACACACACACACACACACACACACACACACACACACACACACTAATATTAGTTCGCCTCTTGTAAGGGTTTGACTCATGAACCATGTCAGCCGTCATGATGTGCGTCTGGAGCTTAACGGAGGAACCATGCACGGTTAGGGCAAAGTGACGGGTAGGTGGAAGGATGGATGTGAAAGAGGAGGGCGAGATGTCTTCTGGAGAGTCTGAGAGATAGGTAGAGGAAATGGTTAGTTGGCCAGTTCACTGACCATGACACAGTGACGTCAGTCAAGTGAACTCTCTAGACAATGACTACGTCCTGGTGCAGATTGATGAGGGGATGTCAGTTCGGCACAGATTTTTGGTTCGGTTTTTCTTCGATTTTTTCCCTCTTAGATTGTCCCACTGCATCTCCTCAGACTGATGTGTTCCTAGCCACTAGAAATGGATGATGTGGCACTGCACTAGACACCTTCGCTGTCAATGCAGT
>JADBJO010000760.1:474675-477175 GCA_016801955.1 Conus betulinus | reverse complement strand
TTCCTGAGTGATACGTCAGCCTTGTACAAGTAATATTTCTAGGTAAAGTAGTTTATCTAACGGACCAGCGTATCACTTCTGAGGCAGGATGTCACACAGAATGTGTTGTCCAGTGACCAGCATTGTATTCCTGAAACAGGGGGTGAGAAAGAATGCGCCATTCGATCGAACTGTGTTCCTTTCCTGGCGTAAGATGTGACAAAGAATGCGTTATCCGATTGATCCGCATTTCATTCCTGACGTAGAATGTCACACATAATGCGTTATTCAATTGACTAGTATTCCATTGTAGTCTTAGGATGTGACAAAGGATGCGATAATCCACCCGACCACCAGCATTTTATTCCTGGCGTAGGATGGGACAGAGAAATAATACGTATTCATTTGACCAGTATTCCATTCCTGACATAGGATGCTACCAAGAATGTGTCATCCACTTGACCAACGTTTCATTCTTGAAGTAGACTGTGATATCCTTCTCACCATCGTTCCTTTCCTGTGTACTATATGACAAAAAAAAATGCATTGCCTACCATTCAGCTGTAAGGTCTGACAACGGATATAGTAAAAAGGCAGCCAAGAATCGTTTTTCTGTTGGATTTCACTTTCTCCTCCCTTCTTCTGCTGGGATTGCTTTGCTCCGCCATCCTCAATTTTCCATTTTTAAGTGCTCCGCTTCCATTTTTGTACCGTTTACCAGGCGAGCTCATATCAGTAAAATTCTCATTTCACTCAAACTGGCCATTGACGTTTGGGTCTGTTTCAGGGAGAAGGTAGCAGGGTGGAAGGATGGAACAGAGAGATTCCCCCCCCCTGTGCTGATAGTTGTGTAGTAATACTAGGTGAATGGGTCCTGTGACGAGAGGTCACATTTTGTTAGTGATTATGTAAATAAGAGAAAGCGTTACGCGGAGAGAGGTCAGTGTGTGGTGATTCTGTACTGAAGGAGGGGTCACATGGGATACATATCCTGAGAAAAAGAACACACACACTCACACACACACGTACGCACGCACGCACACACACACACACACACACACACACACACACACACACACACACACACACACACAGACACACCACACACACACACACACACACACACACACACACACACACACACACACACACACACACAAGTTACAAGCAGGTGGCAGTCTTGCACATAGACCGCTTTTACATGCAACCTATACACAAGGATTTTTTGATGGCTTAATCTAAGAGTCCTCCTTAGCCAAATCGTTTAAAGAACTGGCAAGCAGGTGGCAGTCTTGTGACAGGAAATAGACCGCACAACATGCAACAAAAGACACAAGGAAACCCTGCTGAGACATGTTATTAGAGTTTCATGGACACCAAATATTAGAAAGTGTTCGCAAAAGTGCAGAGACCTGCCAAGCGGCTGTAATCCCCAGTCACCTTACTTTACTCTGTCCCCGATGCTGTGTCCTGAAGACGTCCCTGTGGCCTGTCCCTGCCCACGTTCCTCTGCTGACCACCATCTCTTCCTCTGCCCTGTCTGCGCATAGCGTTCTTCGTCACTGTGTTCGCAAAAGTGCAGAGACCTGCAAAGGCGACAGAATCACTGCAGCTGAGCAGCTTTCCAGGATGATCAGGAAATACCGGCAGTGTCAACAGATCTCCAGCTGCTGCCACCATACCCTGTCCGTACTGTGGTGGGTCCCTCCGATAAGGCTATATACGCGCAGATCTGCCTGACCATAAGGCTCTATACGCATTCATGGTGTTCCCCGATAAGGCTATACTACGATGGTCTTCGTCGTCTCGACGGGCTATAACAACAACAACACACTGTGAGGAGGCTACAGACACTGGAGTCATCGGTTTTCCTCTCCGATAAGGCTATATACGGGCAAAGTCATGGTGTTCCCTCCGATAAGGCTATATACGGCAAAGTCATGGTGTTCCTTCCGATAAGGCTATATACGGCAAAGTCATGGTTTTCCAGCCGATCAGGCTACATACGGCAAAGTCATCATTCTGCATCGGACTCCCGTCGTCACTTCCCACTCTTTGACAAATACAGTCAGGGCATTCCAGTGAGAACATCCCGTGCTGCCATGTGTCATCTAGTCACCAGCAACGCAAAGAAAGAAAGAAAAACCAATCAATCAAATAGACATACAAAAAAAAAAAAAACGTCAACGCACTCACTGCTTAACCCCGAATCCTCTCAGGAAGAAAGCCTTCAAGATGTGTTCTGCCTCTTGTTGTGTGAGATGAAACTGACATATACTTAAACTGCCATGGTCACAATCTCTGATGTGCAAAGAATATAAAATGACAGTGAAAACTGTATTACATGACAAATGTTTTGCCCTAAAATGAACCACATGCTTTGATCCAAAACAAATTACTTTTTTTACTGTTACAAAGAAAAGCTCCAAAGAAAAGTATTCGTATTTACACAGACAGCTCTACACAAATTTAGGTGATGATCCGCCAAACATGAACAAATAAATCACAAGACAAAACACGA
>JADBJO010000760.1:459675-469675 GCA_016801955.1 Conus betulinus | reverse complement strand
GCATTCTTCATAGGAACCCATTCAAGTAAATGAGGTGATCCTAGCACTGCTCTCTCCTTTCTTTCCTTTCATCTTCACTCGGCTGTTATCTGTCATCGATGGGTCAGAGAAGTCCATCATCTTCCACAGGCTCCCCTTACCTTTGGTTTGTTGGGAAAGAAGGATCAGTTTGCACAACAGAAATGCACAATACAATTTTTTTTTATCTTTCATTTAAAATAGGCCTATTCAAAAACTTCGTTTTCATTGTCCTGAATGTTGTTAGTTTTGCCCGAAGAAGACCTAAGAGTTCGAAATGCATTGTACATCCCCCCCCCCCCCCCCCCCCCCCCCCTGTAATTTGCTTGTCCGGATTGTCTTGTGGAACCAGTAACGTTTCTTTTTTCAAATTCAAAATAGATGTACAACCCCCCCCCCCCTTCTCCTCCACACATCCATGTACAGAGAGGATTTAGAAGTAAACCTGCCAGCTCGCTATCAGTGGAGTCATTCCCATATCAACCGCCTAGCAGTTACACCTCAGCCTGCCACACCATCACACCCACTTCCATCTCACCCATCTCACCCCAACCCCCTCTCCTCTCCTCTCTGGCGCTCTGCACAAAAAAGACCAACTTTTCCAATAACAATTTGGCATGTGGAGCGAACGCTCCTCTCTCTCTCTCTCTCTCTCTCTCTCTCTCTCTCTCTCTCTCTCTATCCCACGTGACAGGCACCTGCCAATGCTGCACTCTCTTTACCTGGGGTGAAGAGTTTCATCCACTTCTCTCTTCTGTCAGTAGGCACCTTTTGTCAGGCATCTAGTCAGTGCATCGCACCTGTCAGTAGGCCCTTTTGTCAGGCAGCTAGTCAATGCATCGCAAATATGCAACGTGAAAAAACTCTCATATGTCTAGCTTATATTAAATAACATATACGATGCTTCTTTGTGCTTAATGCGTGCATTTTGGAATTTTCCTGAATACCATCTGTTTTCCATCATTTTCGTAACAATATGAAATATGAGATGCATTCCTGCAATTTGTTTTAAAAAGAAAACCTGGTACAGTTAAAAACGAAACAGTGTTTTATTTGCTACTTTACTGCAGATTCACTTTCTAAATTTATTGTAAATGATACACCAGAATATTCAAACGTAGCCGTGTATACAAGATGTACCTATTTGCAGTCCATCTTAGGTCTACATGTGGTGCTACTTTTTTTTTTTATTCATAACTGTACCTTTCCTTAGCAGAAATCCTATGTATACGTGCTATTTCAACTAAATGTTTGTCCAAATAGTTGCATAATTGTAAAGTACTGTGTCCTATCAGACCATAAAACAGTAATCTTTAATATAAGAGCTGTTAAGGAAACACCGTTTTTATAATGAAAATATTGCTGAACATGTCAATTGCAGGTTTATTATCGCCTTTACCTTTTTTCATACTCTTGCAGGGGATGAATGGAAAGCTCAAACCATTATTAATCATCCATATCGCTCCTAAGCTTGTACTCCAAGAGAACATGCAGAAACACACACACACACACACACACACACACACACACGCAAGCACTCACACACGCACGCACACACACACCACACATGCATGCACGCACGCACGCATGCACGCACACACACACACACACACACACACACACACACACCCACACACACCTGCACAGAGACAGAGAGAGAGAGAGAGAGAGAGAGAGAGAGAGAGAGAGAGAGAGAGAGAGAGAGGAGAACAATTGAACACAATTGAACACAATTTTTATGTTTTCAGGCCTCCGGCCTATAATAATGTGAAGTGCAGTGCACACATAAAGAGGAAAAAAAAAGAGAGAAAATGACAACAAAAGTATAGAGAGAGAGAGACAGAGAGCCAAGGACGAATGAGCACAAAATCTGTCATACTTTCACATATACGAGTCAATAATTCGTCTCTGCCACTATAAAACGAACGATCCAAAGAGCACTGAGTCCTGTCAGCTTAGACTTTTAAAAACAGGACACCCTTCTGACGGCGGCCCTGGCTGGGGATCTGACCTTCAGGCTTGGTTCCATCCTCAGGACCAAGTCCGACTGAAGTTGAAGAAGAGTGGACAGGAGGGCAATAAGGTGGAAAGAGGGAATGAGAAAGGGAAGAAGGGCGAGGGGTGGTGTCGTTCGGAAATTGTGTGTCAGGTCAGAGCTTCTGTTCCCTGTTCATGAGGTCCTAAGGTTGGAGTGTCTGAGGTCGAGGTAGGAGAGCTGGTTTCCTTGTTTGTGGACAAGTTGTGTACACCAGCCAGGGCCGCTGTCAGAAGGGTGTCCTGTTTTAGTGGACAAGTTGTGTACACCAGCCAGGGCCACCATCAGAAGGGTGTCCTGTTTTAGTGACAAGTTGTGTACACCAGCCAGGGCCACCATCAGAAGGGTGTCCTGTTTTAGTGGACAAGTTGTGTACACCAGCCCCAGGGCCCGCCATCAGAAGGGTGTGTCCTGTTTTAGTGGACAAGTTGTGTACACCAGCCAGGGCCACCATCAGAAGGGTGTCCTGTTTTTAGTGGACAAGTTGTGTACACCAGCCAGAAGGTGTCCTGTTTTAGTGGACAAGTTGTGTACACAGCCAGGGCCGCCGTCACAAGGGTGTCCTGTTTTAGTGGACAAGTTGTGTACACCAACCAGGGCCACCATCAGAAGGGTGTCCTGTTTTAGTGGACAAGTTGTGTACACTAACCAGGGCCCCCGTCAGAAGGGTGTTCCTGCTTTAGTGGACAAGTTGTGTACACCAACCAGGGCTGCCGTCACAAGGGTGTCCTGTTTTAGTGGACAAGTTGTGTACACCAACCAGGGCCGCCGTCAGAAGGGTGTCCTGTTTTCTTCAAGTCTACGCTGGATGGGACTCAGTGCTCTCTTGGATCGTTTCGTTTTATAGTGGCAGAGACGAATTATTGACTCGTATATGTGTAAGTGTGACAGTTTTTGTGCTCATATTCTCTCTCTCTCTCTCTCTCTCTCTCTCTCTCTCTCTCTCTCTTCTCTCTCTCTCTCTCTCTGTGTGTGTGTGTCTCTGGTGAGGGTGGTGTAGATGTGTGTGTGTGTGTGTGTGTGTGTGTGAGAGAGTGTGAGAGAGAAGAGAGAGAGAGGAGAGAGAGAGAAAGAGAGAGAGAGAGAGAGAGAGAGAGAGAGCTTTCTGCATGTTCTCTTGGAGTAAAAGCTTATGAGCAATATGGATGATTAATAATGGCTTGAGCTTTCCATTCATCACCTGCAAGAGTATGTCAAGAGTAAAGGCGATAAACCTGCAATTGACATGTTTAGCAATATCTTTGTTATTACATGGTGTTTCCTTTACAGCTCTTATCATAAAATTTTATTGTTTTATTGGTCTAATAGGACATAATACTTTATAATGTATGCAACTATTTTGACAAACACTTAGTTGAAATAGCATGTAGACACATGATTTCTACCAAGGCAAGGTGCAGCTATGAATTAAAAAAAAGTAGCACTACATGTAGACCTAAGATGGACTGCAAATAGGTGCATCTTGCTACACACGGCTACGTTTTGAATATTCTGGTGTATCATTTACAATGAATTTAGCCAGTGAAACTGCAGTAAAGCAGCGCATAAACACTCTTCCCTTTTTCTTTTTAAACTATAACAGGGTTTCTTTTAAAACAAATTGCAGGAATGCGTCTCATATTTCATATTGTTAGAAAAATGATAGAAAACAGATGGTATTCAGGAAAAATCCAAAATGCACGCATTAAGCACAAAGAAGCATCGTATATGCTATTTGATATTAGCTAGACATATGACAATTTTTTTCACGTTGCATATTTGGGATGCACTGACTAGATGCCTGACAAAAGGGCCTACTGACAGGTGAGAGAAGTGGATGAAACTCCTCATCCCAGGTAAAGAGAGTGCGGCATTGGCAGGTGCCTGGGATCACGTGGGATATGACAGAGAGAGAGAGAGAGAGAGAGAGAGAGAGAGAGAGAGAGAGAGAGGAGCGTTTGCTCCACATGCCAAATTGTTATTGGAAAAGCTGGTCTTTTTTGTGCAGAGCGCCAGAGGGGAGAGGAGTGGGGTGGGATGGGGGAGGGGGATGGGTGAGATGGGAGTGGGTGTGGATGGTGTGGGCAGGCTGAGGTGTAACTGCTAGGCGGTTTTGATATGGGAATGACTCCCGCTGGTAGCAAGCTGGTAGGGTTACTTCTAAATCCTCTGTGTATATGGATGTGTGGAAGAGAGCGGAGGGTGTGTGTGTGTGTGGGGGGGGGGGGGGGGGGGGGGGGAGGGGGGGTCCTACATCTATTTTGAATTTGAAAAAAAGAAACGTTATTGGTTCCACAAGACAATCCGGACAAAAAATTACAAAGGGGGGGGGGGGGGGGGGGGGGGGGGGGGGGGGGGGGGGGTACAATGCATTTCGAACTCTTAGGTCTTCTTCGGGGCAAAAACTAACAACATTCAGGACAATGAAAACGAAGTTTTTGAATAGGCCTATTTTAAATGAAAGATTAAAAAAAAAAAATTCTATTGTGCATTTCTTGACCACAAAAACGTTTTTGGTGTAATTTGGCGACAGGCTCTGTGGTACAAACTTTTGAAAGATAAGGTAAATTGTAAAGTTCTTAGTCTTTCTGAAAAGTATGAATAACAAGATAAGATCGTATGCGTTTTTTAATAGTTGGACATCAGAGTACGTCGCCAGTTGTCGAGGAGTGCGACAAGGAGAACATTTGTTTTCCCTTCTGTTTGAATTGCTTGTTAATGTTAGAGGAGTACTTCGTAACATCTGTTTGTGGATTTGAGAGTGTGTAAAGCTGAAGATTTTCACTACACGTAGTTGGTAGTGTTTTGTTATCAAACACCAAATCTGGTTTGCAGAGAGCTTTTCCGCTGTGTTGTCGATTGTGGGAACCTAAAGTGAATGATAGTAAAACGAAAATGATGTTATTTCATTGCAGAAACAAGTTATATGGTGGTAATACCAATGAGGACAAAACGCTTGAGACTTACTTTTTTTCAGATACCTTGCGTTTCTAAAAATGAAAAACTTTTTGCAAGAGCGAGCGAGCGAGAGAGAGAGAGAGGGAGAGAGAGAGCGAGCGAGAGAGGGAGAGTGAGAGAGACAGACAGAGGGAGAGAGGAAGACAGAGAGACAGACAGAAAGAGACAAACAGACAGATAGATAGACAGACAGACAGACAAATAGACAGATAGACTGACAGTGAGCGGAAGAGACGTCTGCTTTGATCCAGTCTGCCAGATTTTCCTGTGGGAGTTGTTTCGGAACAATGTAAAAGAACAGCATTCCCTGTTCTAATCCATGGTTATGAAATGTGGGGCTACAAAATTTCGAGAATCATTAAAAATTTTCTGACAAAAGTGTTGAATTATTTGTTTAAAACAGCACCGAAACACTGTGATTTTGCCGTGTATGGTGAAACTAGTTTATTTCCCGTGTCTGTATTGCTTAACAACAGAATGATATACTTTTCGTGTACATTAATCTTTAGTGATTTCAAATATTCTTTTAATTTAAACTCTGTTGTTTATAGTTTACATGTTAATATACATCAATCAGCATGAATAGATCACAGCCGTAACATTTAAGTTAAAACTGGTTTTGACTGCGTCTGGTCCTCGTAGCTCTTCTCTTCAAAAGACGCACTTTGTGAAACATGTGACGTCAGATGTTCAGGATAATTATAAGCATGAGTGGGAAATTGAGTAAAAGCGATTTACTAAATGTCTTTTATATAGGAATTTTAAGAAACGTCATGTACATTATGTAGTTACCAGGTATGTTCATTTTCCAATAATTCGGTTTTTGATGTCCTTGCCATGATCGTGAAATCGAGTTAGGTGGACAGAATGGAACCGGCCCTGAAAATCATATTTGTGAACATTGTGACATGGGTGAGATCAATTCCATTCTATGCTGGAAGGCCCAAAATACACGGATCTTAGAAAAAAAATGTATTCGCAAAAAAATGTCTACCCCAAATCAATGTAGCATCTTTGCAATAACTTGTCAGCTGGTAAAACTCATCCGCCAAAGTTAGAGAAAAGTTATTCATTTTGTTAAATTATATGACCAATTCTGGCATTTTCTTTCTTTTTTTTTGATCGCTATGGTTATTTTGTTTTTACAATAACGTATTTTCACACTCCTTATAGATCCGTGTAAATACATAGCCTTACCTTTTATTTCTTTTTTGATTCAAGTGGTGTTGGCTAAGGGTTATTTTACTCTTATCCTCCATGACCTACTAGGATTAAAGAATTAATAAAACTTAAACTCGCGTGTGTGTGCATGTGTATGTGTGTGTGTGTGTGTGTGTGTGTGTGTGTGTGTGTGTGTGTGTGCGTGTGGGCACGCGCGCGAGAGCGTGTGTGTGTGTGTGTGTGTGTGTGTGTGTGTGTGTGTGTGTGTGTGTGTGTGTGTGTGTTTGTGTGTGTGTGTGTGTGTGTGTGTGTGTGTGTGTGTGTGTGTGTGTGTGTGTGTGTGTGTAATAAAATCTACATGTCCCTCTCATTCTGTATTTGTTTATCCATTCTTTGCCGATCATCCTCATTGGGAGCGTGATCAGTACATATGAGTCAAATAGGCACTGCCCTTATTCATAGTAAAAGAATCACTCAGTTCATTTTTGGCTTACCACTGTGTATCCAGATAGGTCCCAGCTTTTTTTTCCAGCAAGTGAATAAGTGTTTTGTACAATCTGGATGCAGATTTGGAGGCAGAGCAAACCGAATTACTAGCAACTGAAACTCACATTTAAACATTTTTTCTCCTGCTCATTCACTCCAAGTTCTTAGAGGCTTGGGACGCTCAGGTACGTTTATTCTCTTTTTTAACACTTATGCAGTCTTTCCTTTACTTGTGAGCCCGATGCTGTTCATTTTTGTGGTGGCGGATACTTACACACGTTTTCTTTAACTCTGTCATTTCTTAATATGTCTCCCCTTTTGAAGACTGCTTTTCCTCTGGCGAGCAGGGGAACCAAAACCAGTGCTTACAATACTCTAATCCGTCCTCACCAACAGCACAGTTACGATTTATTCATCATTCACACGACAATTAAAATCAATAAGATTCAAGCGATCCAGAGGACAGCAGCTAGATATGTCACCACATTGTACGGAGGAGTCATCCAGTGTCACTGATTTACTTAACGAGCTCAAATGGATACCCCTAGAGTCTATGCGCACCAACTGTCCACTGACTATGGTGCACAAGATCATCGGTGGCCTTGTGAACATTTCTCCTGTCCTTCACCTACGGGCAACAACAACAACATCCAGTCAGTATCAAATTCTCTCTGATTCGTTCCATCGTTCCAGAGCCAATGCCTTCACTTCAATTGTTTTCCTGTTCCGTCGCAGTCTGGAATGCCCTTTCAACTTCGGTAGGCGTTGCTCTTTGTTCTGCATCAATCAGAAGGGACCTCAGGACCAGCAACAGCTGTACTATTGGGAGGTAATGCCAAGGAGCATACACCAGCCAGACTGGCAGAGTCTGGATACTCCGAAAAAGAGTAGACTAAACTTGTGGGGGTTTTCTCCTTAATCCGAAGTATTCATGCTGATCATGCCCGATCCATTAAGACAGACAACTTTCAAGATTTGAAGTAACAAGCATATTTGAAATCCAAGTTGGGACACATTTATTTCATGTAACTTTGAACGCCTATTCATGCATATATAAACGCACAGATGTCATTTCAGATATGCCTTTGCGTAATTGTTCGTGTCAGATGAAAGTGTTAAATGCTGACACGCACAAAACATGTATCCAAGTGAGAACAAACACCGTCCGATGATACCAGCCGCCGTGGGCGAAGTGGTTAGCGTCGTGGACTCCCCGGCTGGAAGGTCGTAGGTTCGAATCCCATCAGAGTATGTGGGTTTTTCTGCCTCGACGGCTCCTACCCAGAGTTGAGTTTGCTGCGGACTCAGTTGGGAAGACTGGGACCACACAGTCGAGTTTCATCCACTTAATGGATGCGTTTCTGAGAGTGTTGCTCAAATTTCCTGACCAACACTGCAGGTGCCTGTATCTCTCGGGCCTGGTTGACGCCGGGGCATATTATGAAAGGAAGCGTAGAGTACAGCCCTGTCATGTAGTCTCAGACCGAAATGGAAATCCGTAGCATCATCTTAATCATCCTCATTCTCATCGATCAGCATAAAAAAAGTGTCTCAAGTTCTGTGGCCCTTCATGCCCTGCTCTCATGGTGACCTCAGTTTCGATGTCCTCTCCACATCTGTGGCCTTGGTTTGGTTCCGTCGGGGTCACCGGTATCGGCGAGTCCATGGGAGCTGTTGTTGGACGGACGTAGTGCGCGCCCTCCAGAGCTAACTCACACCGGCTCCGCGACTAAGCAATTATTGTCGTCAGTAGGGGGCTTAATAAGTGGTATCCTGCGTATGTTAGATCAGAATAGGCGCAACTGAATACCACCGAAGTGACTCGGCAGCAGTGCTGTGTCTCTCCTCCGGTGGGTTGCCTCTTGACGACTTGACATTGCTCCCTGTGGATTGCCGGTGCGGGGCTGCGGCGGGGCCGACCGAGCTGTGGCTGTGGGCGGGGTGTCGGAATAAGCGGCGTGGGTGCACTGCCTCTGAGGTGGCGGAGAGAGGTTGGGACAACGAAAAAAAAAAAAAACACCGTCCGATGATAATGATGTACTGCGATCTGTTCTGCACGAATCTTGGCAGCCTTCTGGGTCTTCTCAGCTTACCATCGGCATTCAAGAGCGGGCTTGTGAGTGGTCCTCGTTCTGCTGCACGTGCTTTTATCTCCAGTATCGTGTCGTGAAGAAGGAACTCTTTAGAGCTGTTTGTGCAGAGCTGAGCGTTCGTGAACCAGCTGAAACAAAGCTGAAACAAACCTTAACCCTGTACTGAGAGAGGAAAAGAATAGTAAAAGCACATGAAGTATCGTTCACCATCCCCGAGCGACCTGCACCGTAAAACAACCACTGAGTCAGCGTCTTTGAGCTGGAGCTATTCTGTTGGCGTTAACAGATCTGCTGTGCTTTGCTCCTCTCTTCTGTAAGGGATCGTCGACACTTGATTCTCTTAAAATAATTTTCCGCAGGGACCACCTGGCGTGATCTTAGGCTACTTGTAAGAGGCTGTGGAAATGCAGAAGGCGAGAGGAAAATTGTGTTTGTGTGGTTAGGATTTTTCTTTCAGTCACATGAGTCTAGCTCTGTTCCCTATATTCCCTGTGTAGACTATCCCCTCTGGTAAATGAGTCTACCTCTGTTCCCTATATTCCCTGTGTAGACTATCCCCTCTGGTAAATGAGCCTAGCTCTGTTCTCTACATTCCCTGTGTAGACTATCCTTTCTGGGAAGCGAGTCTTGCTCTGCTTCCCCCCCCCCCCCCCCCCCACCCCCCCCCCTATGTAGACTGTGCCCTTTAAGATGTGAAGGGCCTGTCACAGGGGTAGGAAACACCGAGGCAAGGTGCAACAGAGGTGACGGTGTCAGAGGAATGGTGGACTGAGTGTAAGAAAGGAAACGTTTCCTACCTGGAGATCAATTAGTCTTTGTTGTTTATCGCTGCTGCCACGTTAAGGGTGGTTGTTCTCCTTGTGATGGCACACACACACACACACACACACACACACACACACACACACACACACACACACACACACACACACACGCATTCACGCACGCACGCACGCATACACACGCACACACACACACACACACACACACACACACACACACACGGACGCACGCACGCACGCATGCACGCACGCACGCACGCACGCACGCACGCACGCACGCACACACACACACACACACACACACACACACCACAAAAGGCAATCGAACAATCATACATCCTTGAACATAAACCAAAAGGGGGCCAGGGGCCTTGGAGGCGAAGGAGGGGGGGGGGGGGGGGGGGGGGGGGGGGGGAGGGGGGGGTTAGGGGCAAGCGTAAGGGATGGGGTGGGGTCCATTAGCATTCTCATATCAAATACAAATCAAA
>JADBJO010000760.1:412175-449675 GCA_016801955.1 Conus betulinus | reverse complement strand
TAATAATGATGTTTCAGGCTCCTGGTTCTAGCTTTTGCCACTATTGAAGTCCCATCAGTACAGAAGATAATGCTAATAATGATGTTTGCGACTCCCGGTTCCAGGTTTTGCCACTGTTAAGCCCCATCAGTATTGAAGACGTTGTTAACAACAAAGTGTTTGGTGCCTGGCCCTTTGTCTCATAGCGGTTAAGGAAGTCAGTCACAGTTCTTGGCGTCGTTTCAGAGGCATCAATGTTCCTGTCCTTGTTGTTACAGGACAACCAGGGCATCCATTTATATTCTAGGCAACAGTTCTGTATCTCATCATTTGTGAAACAGAACAACACACTTTGCATACTGATTCACAAATAATGTTATCAGAAGCAATGCTGCCTGCTTAGGTTTCGTTTCCATGGTAGTTGTCCTCAGACAAATTTGCGTTCCAGACTCTCTCTCTCTCTCTCTCTCTCTCTCTCTCTCTCTCTCTCTCTCTCTCTCTCTCTCTCTCTCTCTCTCTCTCTCTATCTATCTATCTATCTATCTCTGTGAAAAGAAACGAGATTCTGATTTTCATTTGAAAGAAGAAAAAAAAAGAAAGAAAACAAAAAAGACTGGTGAAACTAAGCAAGCCAAACTGTCGTGTCTGTGGATAAGCAGTATGGGAAACGGTTGAGACAGTTCTCTGCCATGTTTGGATGTACTTTAGTCGTCAGGGAGTCGTAGCGGAGTGTCTGAGTGGGTCCTGATGAATTGTGTACAACCAACGTGCTGAAAAAAATCCCATTGTACTGGTTGCATAGGGTGTGGTTGAAAACAGACAGAACGGGTCATTACATGGATGGAAGGTAGCAGGAAGAGTGGGATATTTCGTGGATGCAGACAGAAAGATTGAGACAGGACATCGATGGAGACAGGAAGATGATGTGAATGACAAAGAGACAGGAAGATTGGGACATGACGCAGAGAGACCAGAAAGGATGTCCAGGATCACGATGACAAAGTGACATGAGAAGGACAAGACGTACAGAACAATGACAAGAGAAGTGGGCTGGACAAAGGTAACAAAGAGACAGGAAGAGGGGAACAGGAAGTGGATGATCAGACCTAAAAATAGACGTTCTTCCTCTATTAACAACCAAGAGTCAAAATGAAGAAAAAAAGTCCATGGTTTTTTGGTAGTCTCCCCTTTCTCTCTCCTTGCACTCAGCGGCACGCTAGCAGACCTCAGACGGACGGGACGCGCTTGGCCTGAGAATGAACGGCGGATAGAGGGGCACAATGACATTTGCATGGTAAGTACAGCGCGTTCCGTCGTGAGTTCGGGACGGTACAGAACAAGGTGGAGTGGTGGTGGGGAATGGGAGGGGGGGGGGAAGGGAGATGGGACAGAAAAGGCAGTTTTGTGGCGGCCGGGGTCTGTGTTTTACTAACTTACCCTCCAAGCAGGAGAGTGAATCCGGGGCTTTTGCATGTCTGTGTAGATAATGAGTTAGGAGCTTTGTTATGGAGTTTGTCTGTGAAGACAGTGGCTTACAGTACAGCTATGGAGTTTTGTCTGTGTAGACAATGGCTTACAGGACTGTTATGGAGTTTGTATGGGCATCAACTTACAGTACTGTTAAGGAGTGTTCTGTATGGACTGTGACTTACGGAACTGTTATGGAGTCTGTCTTTGTAGACAATCACACTTCTGCCGTGCAGTCTGTCTCTGTGAACAATTATAGCTATTTCATGCAGTCTCTCTCTCTCTCTCTCTCTCTCTCTCTCTCTCTCTCTCTCTCTCTCTCTCTCTCTCTCTCTCTCTCTCGACATTCACTACAACACTGTTATGCAGTCAGTCTCTGTGGATAATCACATCCCTGTCATGTAGTCAGTCTCTGTGGATAATCCAGGCCTGTCATGTAGTCTGTCTCACTGAACAATCAGCCCTGTCGTGAAGCCTGTCTCACTGAACAATCAGCCCTATCGTGAAGTCTGTCACTCTGAACAATCAGCCCTATTGTGAAGTCTGTCTCTATGAACAATCAGCCCTATATTGTGAAGTCTGTCTCTATGAACAATCAGCCCTATTGTGAAGTCTGTCTCTATGAACAATCAGCCCTATTGTGAAGTCTGTCTCTATGAACAATCAGCCCTATCATGAAGTCTGTCTCTCTGGACAATCAGCCCTATTGTGAAGTCTGTCTCTATGAACAATCACACAGCCCTGTCATGCTCTATCTCTGTCACACACACACACACACACACACACACACACACACACACACACACACACACACACACACACACACACACACACACACAACGCCCATCTTGCGCTGACGTTGATAAAGATGAGTGATTGCTCGCTAATTTTCGTTGTCCTGAGTGCTTTGTATCTTGCCTGAAGAAGACCTGAGAGGTGGAAGCACATCGTTTTTTTTTTCGGTGCGCTGTTAATTACATTTAATACCTGTCTCTGTGGATAACCACATATAACCCTGTTATGTATTCTGTGTCTATGGACAACTACCTACAGCCTTGTTATGCAGTCTTCTCTTTTACTAGTCTTTCTTTGTACACTAATTTCTCACTAACAGCACGCGACTTCTCGCCCTAACACGTAAGCATCTAAAATTCAGAAATGCATAGGTCTGGCAGAATAGGTCTGTCGTACGTGTCTGCTTCAGATCGTCATTATGTTGGTATTGTCTTTGATGCTCCGCCGCGAATGAATTACTAGTGCCGTTTTTGAACATTCAGACGAACATTGTTAACTGCAACTGATGGTGACGGACAACAAGATGGATAGCAATACTTTGAATGTTTTCCACTTTACTGATCTGAGGAGAACAATTATGAAAGTTCCAATAGATCAGCTTAGACGGCTATGAAATAAAAAAAAAACACACCTTCATCTTTATTGCTGTCAACAGTATGGTAATGCTCGGTTCACAAAGGTAACGCTCTCTCTCTCTCTCTCTCTCTCTCTCTCTCTCTCTCTCTCTCTCTCTCTCTCTCTCTCTCTTAAAAAGCTGCGCGCGCGCGCGCGCGCGTGCGTGCGTGTGTGCGTGCGTGTGTGTGTGTGTGTGTGTGTGTGTCACATGATCGACATAAGCTTTCACTTTTGTCTTTTGTCAAATTCTTGCAGCATACATAATGGACATCAGCTGTCATTGGTGCATTTCGTCGTGTCCTGTCACATACAAAATTCACATCTGCTTTCATCATTGGGTTTTGTCAAACTCTCGCCACACACCGCGTATGGAGCGCTTCGAATGACAAACCCGGAACGTTATCTCTAATGTGCGGACCAGCACATGAACATTCACGTTTACTGTGCCGTGAGAATTCGCTGGTGACTCCTGGTGACGGTTTCTGTCACTGTTTAAGCCGCATCGTCATTGAAGACGTTGCTAACAGCGATGTCAATGGGACCTGGCCTTTCCTCTTGTCCCAAGGAACAAAGCCAGACATAGTTCTCGCCGTCATCAACTTCTCTGTATCTGCTGTCGCAGGACAACAAGGGCATCAGTAGATATTCCATGCACAGCCATCTCATCTCTCTCTCTCTCTCTCTCTCTCTCTCTCTCTCTCTCTCTCTCTCTCTCTCTCTCTCTCTCCGTCTGTCTGTCAGTCGGTCGGTCTGTCCGCCTCTCTGTCTGTCTGTCTGTCTGTCTTTCTCTCGTTTATTTATTTATTTTTTTTTTTTGTCCATGTTGATACTTGTATGAGTTAGTGGTTTGTGAATGCGTTTCGTGAACCCTTTGAATCAAAGGTATGTGTGTGTGGGGGGGGGGGGGGGGGGGGTGTGGGGGGAGGTGTGTGTGTGTGTGTGTGTGTGTGTGTGTGTGTGTGTGTGTGTGTTATGTAGTCCATAAGTATATGTGGTTTTCAAATGTTCTGCACGATTTAGCTTCGCCAGGACTGACTGGAATAACACGCTACAAAAGTTCTTGATTGAATACATTTTGTCTGATTTCTGAACTCTCTCTCTCTCTCTCTCTCTCTCTCTCTCTCTCTCTCTCTCTCTCTCTCTCTCTCTCTCAGAATAACAACATTTTGAGTCAAATTTTTTAAGGCCTGATGAAATCCAGTAACCGGAACAGTTATGTCAGCGAGTAATCAGTATAGGAAACTGTCGAGACGGTTGTCTACCACGATGTTTGGATCTAGTGGGGTCGTCAGGAGTGTTGGAGTGTCTGAGTAGATGCTGGGGGAATTGTGGTCAACCAACGAGCCGTAATGACCTTCCATTGTACAGGTTATGTAGAGCGTGGAGGGAGACAGGAAGACTGGCCTACAGCAAGGACAGGACAGATGGAGGACCCATGAGGACAGCAAGCGGTGGACAGGAAATAGGTGACAAAAGAGACAGGGAAAACGCAGGACAGGACGCTGATGACAAAAGACAGGAAAGTGGGAACATGACGCGAATAACACGAAGAGAGGGACAGGACGTGGGGTACAGGAAGAGTGGACAGAGTAAGGATAAAAGGAAGAGTGGGACAGGACATAGATAACAAAGTTACGGGACTTGTGGGACATGACCTGGGTGACAAAGAGACCGGAAGAGCTGGACAGGCTGTGGACAACAAAGAGAGATAAAGAATTGGACATGATGTGAATAATGGAGAGAAAACAAGGTTTGGACATCACGTGGATGACAAAGAGACAGGAAGAGTGGAACATGTGGTGAATGACAGAGGACAGGAAGATTGGGACACTACGTGGATGACAAGAGGACAGGAAGATTGAGACTCTATGTGGATGACAAGAGGACAGGAAGATTGAGACACTACGTGGATGACAAGAGGACAGGAAGATTGGGACTCTCTGTGGATGACAAGATGACAGGAAGATTGAGACACTGCGTGGATGACAAGAGGAAGCGAAGGATCGGAACACTACGTAGATGACAAGAGGACAGGAAGATTGAGACTCTATGTGGATGACAAGAGGACAGGAAGATTGAGCACTACATGGATGACAAGAGGACAGGAAGATTGGGACATTACGTGCATGACAAGAGGACGGGGAGATTGGGACATTACATGGATGACAAGAGGACAGGAAGATTGGGACATTACGCGTATGATAAGAGGACAAGAAGATTGGGACATTACGTGGGTGACAAGAGGACAGGTAGACTGGGACATCACGTGGATGGCAAGAGGACAGAAAGATTGTGACATTGCGTGGATGATAAGAGGTCAGGAAGATTGGGACATTACGTGGATGATAAGAGGACAGGAAGATTGGGACATTACGTGGATGACTAGGGGACAGAAAGACTGGGACATTACATGGATAACAAGAGGACAGGAAGATTGGGACACCACATGGAAGATAAGTAGACACGATGTTTGGGACGTATGTATGTGACAAAGCACATGAAAGTTTGGACCTTCTGTTGATGACAAAGAAACAGAAAGACTGGGAAAATACATGGGTGACAAAGAGGATGATTGGAGGTTTTTTTATGTGCGAGACAAAGACACCGGAAGGGTTGGACTTTGCGTGGTTGACAAAGAGGCAGGCAAACTTGGATATCATGTGGACAACAAGAAAACAGAAAGAAATGCTAAAGGATATAGAAGCAAAAGGAACAGGAAGATTCGGGACATTACATGGATGATAAGGAAAAAGGAAGAGTGGGACATTACGTTCATGACAACGATAAACGAAGAGTAAGACAGTACACGGATGACACAGAGACAAGAAGATTGGGGCATGACATGGTTAACAAAGAGACAGTTTAATCGGGATATCACGTGAATGACAAAGAGACAGGAAGAGTGGGACATGATATGGATGATAAAGAGACAGAAAGACTGCGACATTACGTCGATTACAAAGAGAGAGGATGACTGGGACATTGCACGTGAATGGCAATGAGACAAGAAGATTGGGGCCTTGCGTGCATGGTGGAAATAAAGGAAAATTGGGACATGACGCGAAAGACAAAGAAACACGAACAGTGGTACATTTTGTTTATTATAAAGAGACAATAAGAATGGAACATTACGTAGATGACGAAAAAACACTGGAGTTTGGGGCATTACGTAGATGACAAAGAAACGGAAAGAACAAAGCATTATATATACGACAAAGAGACAGGAAAATGACACAGAACGAAGACAACAAAGAGTCAGGATTGGTAGAACAGGACCTGAACAACAGAGAAACAGGAAGAGCAGGACAGGGCAAAGATAACAGAGACAGGAGAAGTGTGACAGGGCGAGTATAACAAAAAAGACGGAGAAACGTGGGACAGGATAGGGATAACAATAGACAGGAAACATGGGACATGACGAGTATGCAAGAGAGAGAGGAAAGGTGGGACAAAACGAAAATAAGAAGGTACGAGTAGAGTGGGACAGAACGAGGATAACTAAAAGACTTCAAGAATTGTGCAGGCGCAGGATTACTGAAATAGTCAAAGTGGGACAGGACAGGCTTACAGAAAGACAGGGAAAGAGGACTACGATGAGGATCAGAAAAAGACAAGAAGCAATTTAACAGTCAAGATAACAAAAACGTATAAGAGAAGTAGTAGGACAGGATGAGGAAAGCAAAGAAAAAGGAAGGGTGGGACAGGATGGAGATTGCAGAGAGACAGGAAGAGGGTGACAAGACGAGGAAAACAAGGAGACAGAAAGAATGGGACAGAACGGTGCGATCGACTAAGAGACAGGAAGAGTGGGACAGGTCGAGAATAACAGAGACATGAAGAGTTTGACAGAACGAAGAGAACAAAAAGAAAAGATGAGTAGGACATGACGTGGATGGCACAGAGACAAGACAAGAAGGTGACAAGACAGGAGAACAAACAAGAGAAAGAAGACAAGACAGGTACAAGAGAAAGACAAAGGGCGGGGACAAAAGACGTGGACAGCACATAGACAAGGGAGAGTGGGACAGGGCATGGGAAAAGGAAAGAAACAGGAAAAAGATGGGGACAGAACGAAGGGAAGAAAGAGACAGCAAGAATGGGAAAAGGACAAGGATAACAGAGACATGACGAATGGAAGAGAACGAAGAGAACAGAGAGACAGAGTGGGACAGGACATGAAGAATCAGACTTGAATTGAACATCCTCTGTCAAAATTGGAAAGAAAAAGAACCTCCTTGGTCTTTTTGTTCTTTTTAAAGTCTCTCCTTTCACTCTCCTTACCCTTTGCGGCACGCAAGCAGATTCCAGACGGAGGGCTCTGACAGAAGGGGAGCACGTGGCCTGTCAATGAAGGGTGGACGGGAAGGAAGGGGACGGGTGGGGGGGGATGGGGAGGGGATGGGGGGCACAATGACATTTGCATGGCAAGTACAGTGTGCTCCAGCATGATTTGGTGTGGGCTCAGGAAAAGGTGGGGTTGGAGTAGATGAGGAGAGAAGGGGCGGAGGGTGGGTGGGGTAGGGGCAAGTATGGGGTAACGTTGGGTATTTGATATACATGTACTGTACTTCCCACACTTGGCCAGGGAGGCTGATCCCGTGGCTTCTGTGTTTCTCTGTGGACACTCACAGCACCATCTTGGAGTCTGTTTCTGTGAACCCTTACAGCAAAATCGTGGAGTCCGTTCTGTGGTTGGTAACAGCACCATCATGGAGTCTGTCTCTAGGGATATTCACAGAACCATCATGCAGCCTGTAATACTAAAAGCACCATCATGGAGCCTGTAATACTAACAGCACCATCATGGAGCCTGTAATACTAACAGCACCATCATGGAGCCTGTAATACTAACAGCACCATCATGGAGCCTGTAATACTAACAGCACCATCATGGAGTCTGTCTCTAGGGATATTCACAGCACCATCATGGAGCCTGTAATACTAACAGCACCATCATGGAGTCTGTCTCTAGGGATATTCACAGCACCATCATGGAGCCTGTAATACTAACAGCACCATCATGGAGTCTGTCTCTAGGGATATTCACAGCACCATCATGGAGCCTGTAATACTAACAGCACCATCATGGAGTCTGTCTCTAGGGATATTCACAGCACCATCATGGAGCCTGTAATACTCACAGCACACCATCATGGAGTCTGTCTCTAGGGATATTCACAGCACCATCATGGAGCCTGTAACACTAACAGCACCATCATGGAGTCTGTCTCTGGGGACACTGACTTACAGCCCTATCACTGAGAATCGATTCCGGTGCCGACATTGAGACAATGATCTACGACCCCGATATTGCGACGATCGTTTACAGACAGTCACTTATAATCCTGTCAGTAAGACAATCATCTGCAGTCATGACATTAAGATAATCATCTACAATCCTGGCATGTGACAATCAGTTTACGGTCCTGACATAAATACAATGATTAACATCCCTGACGTTGACACACTCATCTCCATCCCTGACATTATGACAATCATCTACACTTTAGGACGTTGAGACAATCATTAATAGTCCTGACATGGAGACAATCCTCTGCAGCCCTGACATTGAGACACTGACCTAGAGGCCCTGCCAATGAACTATGACATTCAGACGATCATCGACGTCCTTGACATTGAAACATTCATGTACATCCTTGGCACTTGAGACTCGCATGTACAGTCCAACATCATGAGAATCATCTATATTCCAACATTGAGACAATCATCTACATTCCCGACTTTGAGACAATCAATAACATCCCTGACATTGAGACAATCGTGTACATCCCTGACATTGAGAAAATCATCTACATTCCTGACATTGACACAATCATGTACATCCTTGAAATGAGACAATCATCTCCATTCCTGACATTGAGACAATCATGTACATCCCTGACATGAGAGACAATCATGTACGTTCTGGGCATTGAGACAATCATCTACATTCCTGACATTGAGACAATCATCTATATAGCCTGAAATTGAGACAGCCATATACAGCCCTGACATTGAGACAGTCATGTACAGCCCTGACATTGAGACAGCCATGTACAGACCTGACATTGAGACAGCCATGTACAGACCTGACATTGAGACAGCCATGTACACAGACCTGACATTGAGACAGCCATGTACAGACCTGACATTGAGACAGTCATGTACAGCCCTGACATTGAGACAGCCATGTACAGCCCTGACATTGAGACAGCCATGTACAGACCTGACATTGAGACAGCCATGTACAGACCTGACATTGAGACAGCCATGTACAGTCTTGACATCATGTACAGCCCTGACATTGAGACAGCCATGTACAGCACTGACATTGAGACAACCATCTATATTCCTGACATTGAGACAATCATGTACAGCCCTGACATTAAGACAGTCATGTCCAGCCCTGACATTGAGACAATCATGTACAGACCTGACACTGAGACAATCCATGTACAGACCTGACATTGAGACAGCCATGTACAGACTTGACATTGAGACAGCCATGTACACCCCATTGAGACAGCCATGTACAGTCTTGACATCATGTACAGCCCTGACATTGAGACAGCCATGTACAGACCTGACATTGAGACAATAATGTACAGCCCTGGTATTTATTTAGACGATCATTTACATCCCGGTCAACTGGGCAATCAGTTACAGCCCTGTCATCCAGATAACGACTTTTGGCTCTTCGATGAGACAATCAGTCACACAGACTTATCAATGGCTTCCAGCCCCGGCACTGAGACAGTCAGCGAGAGCCCTGTCATGTAGTTTGTCACCATGGAAAGCCACATACAGCCCCGTCATAAAATCTGATCGTCTTTCGTTGCGTTGGGCTATCTCAATGTTCCTGATACTGAGTCAATTGTTTCTTTGTTGTTTGGTCGACTCAGTGTTGAGTCTGGTGCTGTCCACTTTATGGACTGCAATGTTTTCACGTTTTTTTTTGACAGAAGAAGATTCTTATTGGCAGCCAGCCAATAAATATCATTTTATTCTCAAGTAGTTGCTTTGCTTGGTTCGCTTCTGCTGGTTCACTGACTTTAGATACACTTTCAGCAGAAAAAAAAATTTGGTTTTGTTGCTGTGTGCCTCCTGTGTGGTTGATTAGTGCACCAATAAGGGTCTGCATCCTCGCTCATGACCGGCCTCTATGGCACACTGTCGTCAGGAATCATCCTCATGACCCTCGTTCCTTGCAGTCGCCCTGAAAAGACTAAAAAAAAAAGCTGGGTTGGTTTCGCTTTTGTAGATATGTAATCGCATTGATGTATCTGCTGTTTTCCTAATTACCTATCAAAGCTTTATCGGTGGAGAGCTGGGTTTTGGTAAGAGACATAGCCTGTCGCACGCAATTGACTGCTTCATTTGTAATTATGATGCAGATATCCCTGTCAAGATCAGTTAATTAGTTCTTTTTATCATTTTTATATCCCAAACACTCATAAAAAAAGGGGTTTTCACTCCGGATGGACTTGTGAGTTTGGAAGGAGGAGGAAACATGACCCACCTGATCAGCTGTTACCTGTACTAGTCTCACGGTACTCTGGCATGAGGGTGTTGGTGGGTCATATAGTGGACGTACCTTCAGGCAAAGTCACACAAAAAAGTTTAAAATTTACACATGGCTGCAAATGAACACCTGCCACTGATGAAATGCAGGCACACGTCCTTCCCACCTGGACCTGCGATTCTTTGCCAGCATAACAGAGGCTGCTGGCTTCCCCGTCCGAAGAACAGATGACAGGTGTGTGAGGGTTGGGCACGCACCATCTGCTGATGACGCGACCACTCTCACAAGCACCGACGCCCAGGTGTAGTGCAATGTCATTTGTCCACCTTGGTACGTATGGCAAGTTATCTTGGTTTAAGACGTCCATTCTGTTCAGGATGTTTGAAATGAGCAGGTATCTGTGGTCATCGTTCGTGGTTGTTCGCCAATTTTGTCGTCAAGAAAATTGGCAAACAGGGACATCAGGTTCAAGTGATACTGTTGTAATGATGAATAAGGCTTCACTGCACCATGCACGACCACATCCGTTACCATGGCAGTGCACTGTCCACCTTGTGTGTCTGAAGCTAACATCTCAGCCCCTTGATGATACGACACCTGCCAAAAAAAAAGTTCTGGATTATGCTAGTCCTCTTGAGTTCAGCAAATACTGTGAGAAAGGGTCTTTGTACCAGCTTTCCTGAAGATGCTGCTTACTCGTTGACAGTGGCAGTGGACCTTTCTTCTGGACTTTGCTTCAGTGTCTTCCTTCTCTGTCTTGTCAGTAGACACTTGGCTGCTTGCAACCTTTTCACTGTTTGCAGTGCTGGGTTGCGCCCTATATATATAACTGGTCTCATTTTCCGGATGAACATGTGAATGTAGCTGTGTCCAAACATCACTCGAGCTTGGATCTGCATGGCTGTGAGAAGCAGCAGCTGGAACAGTGGTGCTGCTACGACGGTAGCATTTTCAGCTGTTGCAGATTGTGGACGCTCAGTGTTATATCTGATAGAGCTGTGGGCAAAGTCAGCTTCTGCATAAAGCTCTAGTGTCGATTGTGCAGATACCAGCTGATTTGAACTGACTTGAGCATACTCTGTCAAAGGGCGATGGCATGGGGACATGCGGTTTATCATTTGGTGAGCGGGGTGATTGCTATACATGCACTCCTTGCTTACCTTGTCGCCCAGTGTTTTCAGAGGACCAAAAGCAGTCTCGTCCAGGGTCCGCATCGTGTGGCTGCAGTGAGGTGGAAGACTAAGCAGCACAATCCCAAGGGAATCACAATGGCATGGGACTCATGGTTGTCCAGAATCGCCGAGACAATGTGACTATGCCACTCACAAAGTGGGGGAGGCAATCTACAACAGTTCTCAGTCGTCCTATTACTGGTATCTGCCAGTCTTCCATTGCCCGTTTGGTGCATTCATCAGAGTTTGATGTATGAAGCTGACCCTGGGAAAGATCATACACGATGGGCGGGAATTCCCGATGGCATTGATAATGCCACAATATTTTGACTGTCTCCCATCATGCATGCGAAACAAGCTGAACAAGTAGTTTGTCCCCCAACTGGGTAACGCGCATGTGTGTGTGTGTGTGTGTGTGTGTGTGTGTGTGTGTGTGTGTGTGTGTGTGTGTGTGTGTGTGTGTGTGTGTGTGTGTGTGTGTGTGTGCGTGCGTGCATGCGTGGGTGCGTGCGTGTTTGTGTGTGTATGTGCGTGTGTGTGCGTGCGTGCGTGCGTGCGCGTGCGCGCGCGCGCGCGCGCGCGCGTGTGTGTGTGTGTGTGTGTGTGTGTGTGTGTGTGTGTGTGTGTGTGTGTGCGTGTGTGCGTGCGCGCGCGCGCGCGCGCGTGTGTGTGTGTTCATGTTTCTTTGTTCTCCCCGCCCTGCCCCACTCTCCTTTTCTCTTTGCTGTCCACGTCCTCTTCCATTTGTTTTTTTTTTTTCTTGTAAATGCCCCATTCTTCCTGTCTCTTTGTTTTCATTGTCCTGTCACTCTCTTCCTGTCTCTTTGTTTTTCTCGTCCTGTCACTCTGTTCCTGTCCCTCTGCAATCTTTATCCTACCCACCCTTCCTTTTCTTTACTTTGATCTTCCTGTCCCACCACCGCTCTTGTATGTTTACCTATTCCACCGTCCCTGTCTTTGTGAATCAGGATGGGTCCCCCGATGGCTCTTGTTACTCTAAATTTTCTATCACTTTGCCTTTACGTTTTCATACTTCCTCGAGTTCCATTGCCTTTGAAAGTTTTTTTTTTTTTTTTTACCTAGTGGTTGTTTTGTCCAATCGGGTTTCGTGAATCTAATCTGACCCCCTGAAAGTCAATGACAATGCGATTATCAAAAAAAAACCCACAATTAAAGTGATTTTAAATCGTCCTATTTTGGGCTCTTCTGACTAAAACGAGACAAAAATCCTTAAGGCATTGAACATACTTTTGCAGGACGGTACTAAAATAGGAAGAGTGCTCTGTGGTACATATATGCCGTTTTGTTTTCAAAACAGAACGATTATGCTTTTTACAACAGGAGTAGGTGAGACACCTTTGGGATAAGATGTGGGAGGGGGGTGGGGAAGTAAACGGGATGTGGATAAGGGTCAGGGGACAAAGGGTCAGGAACACAATGATTGCCCACAAGTGTCCGTGTAAAGTTGTTAATCTAAAAACTTTCAGAGAATCTGGTTGAATTGCTTTTTGTTGCTGATAAGTGTTTCTTCAGCAGAAATTTTAACAACCTTTGTTGGAAGAAAGCCTTTGTGTCGATTGTTTTAGGCATGCTATGCTAATATTGTCACCTGCCATTTTCTGAAAAAAAGAATGTCCTTTGTAAAGGTGGAAAAAATATTTTTCTTCTGTCTGTTCCTAAAGAATCAATACACAGTGATTCTCATGCACATACCAAAACAGTGAGTGTATATAGAAATGGAAAAAGTGACAAACAAAGAAAACCAGACAGCATTAGAAGGGCCCTCGGCAGAACAGATCTCCACCATGGTCAATTGAAACCTAATCCATCCATCATGCAATTGTTTAACCGCCAAGGGAAGTAATTGCTGAGGGAATGATTTTCGTGTATTTCAATACTACATATTAATAATATTGCATCCACATGTATATGGATAGGAAGTTTCAATATTCCATGGAGACATATCATTTGGAATATTGTTATCAATTTTCTGTAACATCCCCAAAATAGTAACTCTATGTTTAATGAAATAGTCTTTTTTCTGGGTTTCTATGATCAATTGAGCGGGTGTTTGAATTGTAATTTCATAATCAAATGATAAAACGAAAGTCGTATTGTGTTCCCTAGCCAAGGGAGGGAGAGAAAGGGGGGGGGAGGAAGGAGTGAGGGAGAAACATGGCCAAAGTGCGCACGCGCGCGCGCCCGCGCGCGCGCGCGCGAGAGAGAGAGAGAGAGAGAGAGAGAGAGAGAGAGAGAGAGAGAGAGAGAGACAGAGAGCGAGAGAAGAGAGAGAGAGAGAGAGAGAGAGAGAGAGAGAGAGAGAGAGAGAGAGAGAGGAGAGAGAGAGAGAGAGAGATTCATTCAGATGTTTTATTCTTATAGGCCTTGGCCCCTCAGATGGGGGATGTACATGTAACATAGGAAATCGCATTACCAAATTCATGATAATAGTTACATTGCACAAATGCTTCGTCTTTTGAAAGCTTTGTATAAATAAACTGCAACCTGGTTTACAATGCTTTCAATCTGAGATGACATTAACAACATAAGTTTGAATAAGCAGGGTCTTGTATAAAAATTTTCTGTGAAATAATTTTTCCCTTATACCTTGTAATTCTAGACAAACTAATGCAAAATGCATTTCATCTTCTGTTGACTGTCGACATAATGGACACAACAGATCAGAGGCATCTGTTTGTCTATAACGATAATAATGAACAAAATATCAGACAGACCAATTCTAAACTTTGTCATTATAAACTTCAAGTGCCTGTCCATGCGCAATGATATGTCCGTTGGGAGAGAATGCCTATCATTGAATGTTCTATAAAACTAAACCTGTTACTATTTTGAACATAAAAATTCCAGTCTTGCCACCTACTTTGAATGTGCGAACACAATTGTTCATATCTCCGACACCTTGGTTAAGCCATACCCAAAACCAAACTCGTATGATTTGGCTCTACCCAGTTTATCTTGCCTCTATAATCTAGTTCTTATAGCATTTTACGATTTATGAGGCAATCTTTGTTCATCCATCTCAGCTAGTTTTTTAGCCAGTACCTGACACATTTGACAGCGCAAAGATATGGGGTACCTGTCAGTCTCACCATACACAAGATCATTTGGCGTTTGTGGCTATACTCCCAAAAACTTTTTAAAAGCAAATAAATGGACCTTTTCGCATTGTACAGCAGCACTATCAACACCCAGAGAGAGAGAGAGAGAGAGAGAGAGAGAGAGAGATAGAGAGAGAGAGACCGACCGGACGACAGCCAGCAGCCAGCCAGAGCAGACAGACAGAGACAGAGATCCAGAGAAAGAGAAGAGGTGAGATAGATAGATGGCCACACAGAGAGAGAGAGGAGAGAGAGAGAGAGAGAGAGAGAGAGAGAGAGGTGATGATAGATAGATGGAGAGAGAGAGAGAGAGAATGGAGAGAGAGAGAGAGAGAGAGGCGAGAGAGAGAGAGAGAGAGAGAGAGAGGAGAGAGAGAGAGAGAGAGAGAGAGAGAGAGAGAGAGAGAGAGAGAGAGAGAGAGGAGGAGAGGAAAGTGATTGCGGAACACAAAGTAGAGAGAGAGAGAGAGAGAGAGAGAGAGGAACTACTCCCCCCACCCCTCCCCAGACTGATTGATTCAACACAAAGGTAGCAGATCACATATCGTTTTTAAACTACTCCCCCCCACCCCTCCCCAGACTCCCTTTTCACCCACCTCAATCACATATTTTTCCACCGCCCCCCTTCTCTCACCACCCCGTACCCCTCCTCCTTCTCACACCCCTAGTCACCTCCCACTTCACCCTCACCCAGTCCCTGCAGGGAAGGCTAAGTGCTGCACAATTCAGGGGCAATCACTCCCAATTCCTGTCAGCAGGACATCTCATCGTCACCTCTCAGACAGAAAGACAAACAGTGTCTGACGTTAGCACGGTGAGCCGCCGATCATGGAAAAAAATCTCCCCCACATGTCTGAGGCTTGAAAAGGCCAGAACATTGCAAGACGTGACCGGTGATTAAACCATGTGCAATCCCTAGAGCCCCGAGTGTGTTGTGAACAGGTTTGAAGACTCCCAACACTTCGCTGAAGGGATGCTGTAGAACCCTGCCTGAGCGTGTTGTGAACAGGTCCGTACACTCTACACTTCCCTGAAAGGATGTCGTAGAAACCCAAATATCAAGAGAAAACAGCCAGCTGCAAACTAGTTGGAAACCCCAACCGCAACTGACAGCTGGGTATGTGTGGGTTCATCAACACTCTCAAACACTGCACCCCCAAACCATCTCCCCTATTGCATCCCCTACCTTCCTTCACACACACACACACACACACACACACACACACACACACACACACACACCCCTTCCCCCCTAACCAGGAGAAGGAAATCCTACGACTGATCAAGCCTAGAGAGAGCAGTCAAACGCATCAAAGACTGAGCAAAAGTGTTTTATCAGGAAAGCGAACATTGACATTTAATGATATCATTCCACATTTTCATTACTTTCACGTCTGTTCACTCCGTGCAATTCTAGTCAGCCAGTATAATGACAGCATTGATGAAAATTAGTTATGTACCATTAATGCACACAGGTACACCACAAAATCTGTACACTAATCATGTTGTTGATGTTACACACCTAGCATTGTCTCCGGACTCCCTATTTTGTCTCTGACGAGGCCACAGAGCTGACTGACACTTTCCTATGTCCAGAACAATGTGTGATTTGGATTGACAGTGAAGATCCCATGCGAAACTAATTGTGGTCTCTCAGCAGACGGATTTAGTGATAAAGTTTCAAACTGATCCCAATGCCTGGGGAAGCAAGGCGTTTAGAATTTCCAATAGCAGTGACATTGCTGGCTTGTTTTTCACGTTCACCTCCTTCAATTTCACACAATTAGAAATCGCTAGGGATTGCAATTACCATTATGCTCTCTGTCTGTCTGTCTGTCTGTCTGTCTGTCTGTCTCTCTCTCTCTCTCTCTCTCTCTCTCTCTCTCTCTCTCTCTCTCTCTCGCTCTCTCTCTCTCTCTGTCTCTCTCTCTCTCTCTCTCTGGTGCTGACAGTAATTTCAGGACATTCCTCTGTCAGTTCTTTTCTATGTCTTTCTGTTGTTTTCCTATCTCTTTCGGTGTGACCTTTCACCTTTTCTGTTTGTTTTTTTTTTACCCTGTTTGTTGTCTTCTTCATTGTGTGTGTGTGTGTGTGTGTGTGTGTGTGTGTGTGTGTGTGTGTGTGTGTGTGTGTGTGGGTGTGGTCCACCTAACAGTCTTTTCTTTTTTTTCCCCAATTCATTTTTCAGTTATCAGAGTTTATTTCTCCCTGTTTCTCTCTCATATTTTTCCTCTGTATTTCTTTTCTTACTTTAACAGTAATGTGCTCTAAATCGATACTGAGTGGAATTCGTACAGTCGGTGTTTATTGGCATTGATTAAAAGCACCATGTCTTGTTTATACTATTGCAATATGTACAATGTGAAAGTGTGATAATGCTATCGTGGTTACTGTATCATTATCATTTTGTTTTGTTTTGTTTTCATTTTAGTTGTTTGTTTGTTTGTTTTCCACTTCATTAATTTTGTTTGCTTTTATGGTGTGTATTGTTCGTAAGGGTGAGCTTCTGCCTCGTGTAGCTGTATCATATGATGACTTTCTGTTTTTACATTTGTATCAGTGGGAATAATTTGTAACGATGCAACTCCGTTGTAATTGGTGTTTCCTCTTGTCAAGTATCAATGTGAATAAAAAAAAAAAAAAAAAATATTTCCTACTGTTTTCTTTTTGTTTCCATTCCAGTCTTTTTTTTTAAATTCCTTTCCCTCTCGTTCTGATTAAATGCATGTTTCCTTCTCTGATTCCAGTTCTTCTCTGGTTTTGAATTGATTTCCACGGTTTTTTTTTTCTGACTTCATCTCTTTGTTTTCTTCTGATTTCATTTTTAGCTGTATCTGTCTGATTTTGTTTTTTCTGTTTTTCCTTTGAATTTCATTCTTCTTTCTTTCCTTATTGCATTCTTTTCTGTTTCTTTCTTCTTATTTCATTCCGCCGTTTATTTCTGATTTTATTCCCTCTTTTTACGTTCTTTTCTCTTTCTCTTTTTCCTTATGACTGTTTTCTTGCATACGTTTCTGACTTCTTTTCTCCCTGTCGTTTTAATCCTCTGTTTCTTTTAAGTAATACAAGGTAAGGGTTGAACAGGACAGGTAAAGAGATGCAGATGGCTAAACGAATATGCAGACTTAGATCATTGATATTTAAAGACCAGTCTGTCTCTCATGGCAATCATTGACCAGTTTGTCACTTCACTGTACACATTTTCCAGTCTGTCACTTGATTATACATGAGTGCCCAGTGTCTGTCACTGGATTGTACGACTGTCCAGTATGTCACGTTACTATACCTGTCCAGTATGCCACTTTAAAAATATATGACTGTCCAGTGTGTCATTTTATCATACTTGTATTTCAGTGTGTCACTTTATTACATGACTGTCCAGTGTGTCACTTGATTATATATCAGTCCAGTGTGTGTGTCACTTTATCATACATCACTGTCCAGTGTGTCACTTTATTATACATCACTGTCAAGTGTGTTCTCAAGGTATTATGCATCATTGTCTAGTTTGTGACCTATTGTACATCATTGTCCAGTGTGTCACTTTACCCAGCCTGTCATTCCATTCAACATCATTGTCCGGTCTGTTCTTTCCTTGTATGTATCTCTTAAGTCTGTGACCAGTGAACATCTATGTCAAGTCCGCCATTGTACTGTAAAGGCACGCTATGTTGTTTCAACAAGAAGCTAGTGGCCTTTTTTTTGTAGATTATCATTTCACCTCAGGCTCGGTCTATGTTGCCGACAGATTTCGTCTCAGTTATGTCTCATCGTGCCAGACAAACGATGGCATAATGATCATGTTCTCCTTCTTTCTTGAGTAGTGCTTCAGGTTTTCAAGGACTTCAGATTTCCTAATGACATGCCACTAGTGTCTGGAATGCCTGAGGATGTGTCAGCTCGTTGGCTCCTGTTGGTTATGACAGGGCAGTACTTCAGCCTTTGGCGCAGGAGGTGGTCAGGCGGTACTGGCCAACGACTCTCTTGTTCGCTTCTGCCCCTCGAAATGACAATAATTATGACTGTAATCAGATTTTTCTGGAGTCAACATGGAAATGTCCAGAAAAACTGCTGCATATCAAATGACAAGACAAAGTCCTGATCTAGACAAAGTGCAGACATAGAAGGGCTCTGGAGGTGTAAGCTGGAGAGCATTCGTGTCATGGTTAAGCGCTCACAACACAGGTTACAGGCCATTTATGCCACATGAACAGATGAGCGTTGTTTTCCATTAAAAAAAAGAAAGAAAGAAAAAATGTCTTACACTGAGCATAAAGAAGGCAAGCATTGCCTCGGGGATCAAACGAATTGCTCTGAACTTATCACCAGTGCTTTTTACTCTGTACACAAATGATTGTTCAGGAAGTGATTCAACTTTGTACATTAAATATTCAGATGACTCAGCACTTGTAGATCTTTCCAACTCTGATTCTGTTTACTTCAAGGAGGTTCAAAGATTTGTTGACTGGTGCGATCATAACTATCTTGATCTGAATGTAACAAAAACGAAAGAAATGTTGATTGATTTTAGAAAGAATCCAAAAGCTGTACCACCACTTTTTATCAAAGGTGCTGAAGTAGAACGTGTTGAATCATACAAATATTTAGGATCTTTTATAGATATAATAAGCTGAATTTTAAATCCCATGTTGAGTATGTCCACAAAAAAAATGTCAAACCAGATTATATTGTCTTCGCAAGCTGCGATCATTTCATGTGAATACTGACATTCTTCGGACATTTTATTCATGCTTCTTGGAATCTGTTCTAACTTTCTCATTTATGTGTTGGTATGGTGGGTTGACTGTGAAGAGCAGAAATGTGCTTGAGAAAGTGGTGAACGTGGAGGAAAAATCGTTGGTGAGAGACAAAAAAGTCTGAGTGAGCTATATAGGTGCCGTGTTAGTTGTAAAAGCGAAGAAGATTACGTGTGACCAGACCCACGTCCTTGCAAATCAGTATGACCTTCTTCAGTCAGGACGAAGATATCGATCGGTTAAATGCAGAGAGCGTCAGATTTAAACAAAGTTTTATTCCCCTGTCCATTGATTTCTTGAACCGAGAAGATGTTTAATTGAAATCCAAATTCCTCTATATGAATGTATGTCATATGTGAGAAAATGGGTAATGTGGCTAAATTATTGTTTATTTGCTGTGAATGTGTGTGACCACAAATTAATTTCTCAAATTGAGATAATAAAGTTTACTTGACTTGACTTGACTTGACTTGACTTGAACACTCCTAAAGGCCTCTTTGAAGTGCTGTAACATTGATTTCTACACCTGGTAAAAAAAAGCTAAAAAAAAAAAAAAAAAAAGAAGAAGAAGAAGAAGAAAGAAGAAAAGAAAAAGAAGGAAAAAAAATAAAAAGAAAAAAAAAAGTCAGAAAAAAAACAAAAAACCAGTCTGCCCGATGATGAATTCTGGAATGATTGAATATGACAAGACACTGAAAGAGCCGAAGCATAAACACCAGCTGAGAAAAAGCAGAGCCAGAACCTATTCCCAGCCTGACATAACCCTGGCAATTGGCTGTTCTCACTGCAGCAGACAGTCAGAGTGACGTACGGGTTGACCAACCCATCTGTACACACACCACCACCAGTGGTGGTCCTTTTCGCCCGAACGGTGATCACACAGTATCGACAATGCACTAGCTGCATGTGTGACTACTTCTACTTTATGATTTGGTTACCAGTCGTTAGTCTACAACGTCATTTTGCCGTCACTTCCTTTTGTTCACAGAGCCAGGTAACGTTAGTGATGGTGCCAGTTCTGTGTCATCGTGAAGGCCCTACCTGATCTACCTGCGCTCGAAACCATGTAGTGTTAACTATAGTGGCACTTATGTAATACAGGGAGGACCTGCTCTGACCTCTCTTGGACCTGTTCACAGAGCCAGGCAATAGTAGTAGCTATGGCGTTACTTCTGTTATATTGTGAAGGTCCGTTCTAACTTTTCTTTGTTCGCACAGTCATGTGATAGTAGTTATGATGTCACTTCTGTGTATTGTGAAGGTCCATTGTAACTGTTCTTTGTTCGCAGAACCATGTGATAGTAGTTATGGTATAACGTCTGTGTCGTAATGAAACCCATTCTAATCTCTGTCCACAGTGCCACGCAATATGACTTATAATGGCACTTCTGTCTGACAATGAAGGTTCTGCCTGTCCCCTCTTTGTTGACAGACCTATGATATGCTACTTATGGTGACGCTTCTGAGTCACGGGGGTAAGTCTTACCCGATTTTCCTTTGTTCACGGAGCCATGTCCTGCTAGTTATTGTGTCACTTTATGTCAGTCAAAGTGAAGACCTAACTTCATCTCTCTCTGTTCACTGAGCCACGTAAAGCTAGTTATGGTGTCACTTGCATGTCAAAATGAAGACTTAATTTGATATTTTTCTGTGCACAGACCCATGTAATGCTAGTTACGGTGTCACTTGCATGTCAAAGTGAAGACTTGATTTGATTTTTCTCTGTTCACTGAGCCATGTAATGCTAGTTATGGTGTCAATTGCATGTCAAAGTGAAGACTTAATTTGATTTTTCTCTAGTTATGGTGTCACTTGCATGTCAAAGTGAAGACAATTTGATTTTTCTCTGTGCACATAGCCATGTAAGGCTAGTTCAGGTGCCACGTTTGTGCCAGAGTAAAGACTACCCTGGTTTGTCTTTCTTCACAGAGCTATGTAATGCTATTTATGGTGTCACTTTTGTGTCAAAGTGAAAACCTAACTTGATTTCATTCTGTTTACTGAGCTAGGTAGTGCCTATTGTGTGTCATTTCTTGTGTCATAGTGTAGGCCCGATCTGACCTCTCTTTGTTCACAGGGCCATTGAATGCTGGTTTCATGTCACCTATATGTTCTACTGTAGGCGTGATCTGAATTTACATTGTTCACAGGGCCATGTGATACTAGTTATGGTGTCACTTTTGTGTCATTAACCTGATTTCTCTTTTCACGGAGCCATGTAATAAATCGAGGTGTCACTTATATGTCATAGTGAAGGCCTAATCTCATTTCTCTTTTCACAAGGCTACGCAATGCTAGTTATTGTGTCACTTACGTGTCACAGTGAAGACATTGTGACACCTTGTTCACACAGTTACTGACTGTCCGTTTTTGCTAATTTTTTCTCTAGGCATCGTTTTAGTTTTGCAGCAGCTTAGCTTTTATTTTAGCTATTTCTAGCAGTTTTCGCCAATGATCCTGGGAGTTTCTACACAAAATAATCTTCACGCGACCTGCCCTCTCGTATTAGTATGACAAAGAATTAATTATGAAAAAAAGGGTGAAACGTGCTCTTTTCACGGAGTTAAGACATTTTCTTTTCTTTCTTTCTTTTTTTCAATTCTCATAGAGCATAGGAGGGAAATGGCTTTGTGAGGATGTATTCAGCGGGAACGGTAATTGTTTCAGTCTCCTGTGCACAGAAGAGAGGATGCTTTCTAAAGGCGTTAAAGCAGTGTCGCTATATGTTAGGTCCGTCCCTGCTGTAACAGCCTGCACGCAAGCTTGCTGGAGTCTTTCAGTGGAGTTAATTGTTTCTTCTTTCACAGCAAAATAGGGTCAGGTCAGAGCTGAGTTTCTTTTTGTCCTATCACGGTTACTGTTTTTCTTTTCCGTTTTGTCCTGTCACGATGGACACGTTCTGGGCATTTTGTTTCATGACTGGCACGTTCTGAGGCTCTTTTCAAAATCGATTTTGCTTTAATTCGTGTGATTTGATGTGCTGCTAACCCTCCAATGGCTGCTGTAGCTGGCTCCATCCAGTGTCTGTTGGACAAAGACCGTCGTCATCATTGTCCATCTACATACGTATCCTGCACACAAATCGTTGACTGAGCCGTGTGCTTTCCCATACTGGACAATGATCGTTGTTTCCAGAGTACTTTTTAACAGAATTAGCAAAACATGAAACAAGAAAGCCTAAGTTTCTAAAATGTCTTTATGTTCCATGAAAATATATAACTTAGCAGATAGTAACATTATTTGTGAAACGTTTTTCATCATCTTAACAACAGTTTCAACAAACCCTGAGAGTGTTTTCACATATTAGGGAAGGTGATAGTGCGGACCGCGGATGTAACTCCCCGTGTGTCGATTAATATTGCTGAAGCATACTGGATCCCCATCTGGATCTAGATCCACACCACCAAACCATCCTTAAGTTTTATGCCTTCTTTCATGCCTACTTAGCTGGTCACGTACCGTCTTTTTACCACCTTCATGCAAACCAGCTCAGTACATTTTGCTTCATCTGTTCTCAAACAAACAAACGAACCACTAGACGCCCGTGAAATAGCCTCCTACAGAGTAAAGCTGAAATAGTAATAGACATTAACCTTAAACATATAGTATAATGTTCTTTATGGATGGTTTAAACATATGTCAGTTTTAGCATTTTCCACGTTTAATTCATAATGATGCAAAATGTGGTAATATGCCTCTATACCATTTGCTCTGTTTCTGTACCAATTCAGCAAATGCTTCAATTATGATTTCATCATCACGGAACAGAAGCAGCGTCATATTCCCAGAGAGAAAGAGAGAGAGAGAGAGAGGGAGGAAGAGAGATAGAGAGAGAGAGAGAGAGAGAGAGAGAGAGACAGAGAGAGAGAGAGAGAGAGACAGAGAGAGAGAGACAGACAGACAGACAGACAGACAGACAGACAGAGACAAAAACAGAGAGCACTGGATCTCACACAAAGGAAGAGATGGCGAATCACTAGACCAGCAAAACGTCCTCTTGCTTTCTACCACTTCTTTCGCCGTTACATCTCTCCACCCCACTGCATTCAACCATCCTCCCTGAAACACGCTGTAGTTCATCCCACACCCACTAGCCTCTGCACAGGACGGTGAGCGCTGCACAGGTCAGGGCAATCACTCTCAATTCTTGTCAGGACATTTTATCACCACCTCTCCGACAGAAAGACAAACAGTGACTGATGTTAGCAGCCCGTGTCACCAATCATGAAAAATGTCCACACAGTTCTCTGGTTTCAAATGGCCCAGACAGGCCAACACGAGACTGATGACTGAACAACTTGCTATTCCTAGAGCTCCGCGTGTGTTATGAACACATCGATTTTTTGAAGGGAGCTCGTAGACCTCTGACTGTGTTGGGAACATGTCTGTAGACCTCACACTTCTTGAAGGATTTAGATGAGTATTCGTGATAGACCCTAAACTAGGAGGTGTGATGTAGAACCGTAGTGTCGTGAACACGCTGTACTAGACCCTAAACATCCAGGAGGTGTGATTTAGAACCGTTAGTGTGTTGTGAAAACGTCTGTAGACCCTGCAGATCCCCGAGGGCTTGCTCTACACGCCCAGACATCGAGGGCTGTAACAGCCAGCTGCAGACTAGACTGGTTAGAAATTAAACATCAGTTGCCTTACAACCAGTAAGATCTAAGCACATGAAAACTCTCAAAGACAATCCGAAAAAAGGACTAACCATCGTCAGACTGATCACCTCATAAGAGAAGAACACATTGGAAAGCAGCTCGTTCCAGATCTCTGTCGTCAAGGACAACACAGAGCCATTTTAGTCAAGCAAAATATCACTGACTTTTAAGAAAAATCATTGTGATCTTTTACGGTTTTTCTCGACACGCAAGTTTGGTCAGACAACACCATAGTACGACTTGTAAACCTTTTCGTTTTAGTTCACACAGTTCGTACAGGTGCACCATAGAACCTCCGCGTGTTTCCTTATCAAAGTACCAGCCTTATTTCGGTACTGTCTGTTTGGTGTCTCTGAAAAGCCAAAAGAGCTGACCGACAGATTTCGGGAACCCAGAACAATGTTGTGATTTGGATTGACAGTGATGATGCCATGCGAAATAATTTTTGTCTCGCTGCAGACGGATTACTGACAAACTGTCAGACTGATCTCAATGCCTGGGGAACCAAGGCATGCAGAATGCCCCATTGTAGTGACATTGCTGGCTTGTTTCACGTTCGCCTCCATCAATGTCACACAATTAGCAATCGCCAGGGATTGCGAATAGCATTTCTCTCTCTCTCTCTCTCTCTCTCTCTCTCTCTCTCTCTCTCTCTCTCTCTCTCTCTCTCTCTGTCTCTCTCTCTCTCTCTTCTCTCTCTCTCTCTCTCTCTCTCTCTCTCTCTCTCTCTCTCTCTCTTCTTAGTGGTGAGCGGGCGCAGGACCCCTCCCCTGCTAGTTCCTTTCTATTTCTTTCTGACCATTCTACCGTGTTTTCTTTGAGTTTGTATTCCTCCCCTTGTTTCTTCTTCAGTTCTTTACTCTCTGTCTCTCACCCAATTCATTTCTTTCTATTTCTGTCTGCCTTCAATCATCTCTCTTTCTTTTGATACATTCTTCTCTATTAAATTCATGTCTCTTTTTCGTTTTGTCCTTCACTCCTTCTCATTGTTTCTGACTTCATTTTTCTTTCTGTTTCTTTCTGATTCCATTTCTGTCTGTTTCTTTCTGATTTCAACCTCCTTTGTTTCTGTCTGGTGTAACGTTTTTTTTTTTTTTTTAACTCTCCGCTTTTCTCTCTTTTTCTTGACGTCCTTCTTCTGTATTTCTTTCCGATTTCTGCCTCTATTTTCTTTTTATCTTCATTCGTCGCTCTTTCGTTTCTGATTCCATTCTTCTCTGTTTTCTATCATGTTTCTTTCCCCTCAAAATCTTTCTAATTCCACTCATCTGTCTGTCTTTCTGGCTTATTTTTCTCTGTCTCTTTCTTACTTCATTCTTCTCTATTTCCGACTTAATTCCCCTGTTTTGTTTTGTTTTTTAATGTGTGGTATCATTCCCCTGTATTTCTTTCTGACTTAATTCCCTCTATTTCTTTCTGAAGGTGTTTCTCTGTATTTCTCTCTGCGTACATTCCTTTTTATCTTGTTCTGATTTCATTTCTATCTACTTCTTTTGGGTTTCATTCTTTTTGTTTCTCTCTAATTTCATTCGCATTCTTTTTCTATGTGATTTCATGTGTCTGTTTCTTTCTGATTTCTTTTGGCTCTTTTTCTTTCTGAATTCATTCCTCTCTGTTTCTTTCTGATTTCATTTCTGTCTGTTTCTTTCTGATTTCATTCTCTGTTTCTTTCTGGCTTCATTAATTTTCGTTTTTTTCTTATTTGGTTTCTCTGCATCAAAACGGAGTGACTGAGGGCGGAAAATGAAGCAAAATTTGCAAAGAGACGGGGGTTAGTTACCGCCACGGACACAGACAGAGTTCTGTACTCTGTCTGTGTCCTTGGTGGTAACTAACCCCCGTCTCTTTGCAAATTTTGGTTTCTGTGTGTTTCTTTTCTTTGTTTTTCTTCTTTTGGCGTTTATCCCATCTGATTTCAACCCATTCTGTTTCTTTGTGACATGAGTTCATTTTCCTTTTGACGTTTTTCGGAGGGGTGAGGAATTTGGGAGAGGGAGAGGAGAGCGTGTAGTCAAAACGTACGGCTGAATACGGCAGAAACAGACAAATCACAAGCAAATGACTAAACAAATATGCCGATTAAAATCATAGAAATTGTATGGCCAGTCTTTTACTTTGTCACCGTCGGGTTTGTCATTCCATTGTGTGTCACTGTCCAATCTGTTTACAATATTGCACAGCACTGTCCTGTCTGTTTACAATAGTGTACATCACTGTCCTGTCTGTCACAGTATGGTACATCACTGTCCTGTCTGTCACAGTATGGTACATCACTGTCCTGTCTGTCACAGTATGGTACATCACTGTCCTGTCTGTCACAGTATGGTACATCACTGTCCTGTCTGTCACAATAATGCACATCACTGTCCTGTCTGTCACAGTATGGTACATCACTGTCCTGTCTGTCACCAGTCCGTCCTCTCTGTCTGTACAGCGGTACATCACTGTCCTGTCTGTCACAGTATTTTGTTACGTCTGTCGCTTTCCATACGTCATCATCACTCATTGTACAGTCATTTCCATTCTATCCATCACTTCTTTGAGCGTCATTTCCATTCTATCCATCACTTCTTTGAGCGTCATTTCCATTCTATCTTTACATTATATGTCCATGTCTAGCCTGCTATTTGCAGAAATGACAAGACAGAGCACACAACAAACAAGAACACCCCCCCCCCCCCCCCAAAAAAAAGTCAAGATAAAATGGCTGTGCCAGTCGTGAATAAATGTTAATTGGTGTTTGTATATTCATTTCTCCAGTTGTTGTTTCTGTGTAGATGTATCAGGTAGAGGGAAAATGGGCAAACTTGGTACATTCTTTCTTTAGGGGGGGGGGGGGGGGGATGTCTCCTTGTTTGTTCTGTGTGCTCTATGTTGTCATTTCGGCTGGGCGATTTCGTGTTCTGGGCAGCATTGGTTTAGAGCTATGACGTGCATTTATGTCATCATGGGGGCAACAGTTACCCTTACATGCATGCTGTTTATTGTTTACGGTTCCCAGCCTGATCTAAGATTTCCTTATTTACTTGTTCATTGCTGTCTAGTCTGTTACTTAATGGTACATCACTGTCCACTCTGTCACATGTACATTACTGCCTAGTCTGTCTCTTTGTTGTACATCACTGTCCATCTTGTCACAAGTACATTACTGTCCAGTCTGTCGATTAACTGTACATGACTGGTCAGTCTGTCACTTTCTTGTACACTTTATTTTACTTCACTGTCTAGTCTATCACTTTATTTACATCACTGTCGTAGTCTATCACTTTATTTTACATCACTGTCTAGTCTATCACGTTATTATGCATCACTGTCTAGTCTGTCAGTTACTTGTGCATTACTGTCCACTCTGTCACTTTATTGTGCATAATTGCCAAGTCCATCATTGTTTTGTACGTTATTGTCCAGTCTCTCAGTTTACTTTGTATATTTCTTCAGTCTGTGGCTTTGTTGTACATTTTTACGTCCGTCATTCTAATGTATATGCCCGTTACTGTGTTTAAAAAAAAAGTTTCTAATTGTCATTTCACCTCAGGCTCGGTCTACTTTGGCAGCAGAGTACGACTCTTATACTAATAACAATGAATACTTATATAGCGCCTATTCTCGGGTAGAGACCAAGCTCTAAGCGCTTTACAATCAACACTCGTTACACAACGGGCTGCCTACCTGGGTAGTGCCGACTGAAGAGCTGCCAGCTGGCGCTTCATTCAGTCGTTTCCCGTGTCATCCAGTCAGTATCGTTCAATATCGATCACTCATTTCCTTACTTCCTTCATTCTTCCCATTTCTCACGCAGGGTGCATGCTATGTGTAACGTGTCATCCATACCAACGGCCAAACTGGCCTACTCTTCCGAAAGTTGGTGATGGGATTTTACGTGTGTGCAAGATGTTATGCATGTGTTCACACACGGAACCTCGGTTTATAGTGTCATTCGAAGGACTGTATGGGAAATGGAGTCAGAACCAATGTTAACTCCGAGGGAAAAATCCCCCTGTACCGAAACGCCCCGGCGGAGGTTCGAACCCGCAAACCCAGGATCACCAAGATTACGAGTCCAGCGCTCTACCAACTGAGCTATTCCGGCTCTCTTGTATGTTTCTTTAGGCCAGACAAAGGATCGGAAAATATCATGATCGTATTTGTGTGTGTGTGTGTGTGTGTGTGTGTGTGTGTGTGTGTGTGTGTGTGTCTGTGTGTCTGTCTGTCTGAGTGTGTCTCTGTCTGTGTCTCCGTCTGCGTACGTATGTGTCTTAAGTGATGCTCTAGTTTCGTGAAGGCTTCAGATTTCCCTGATTACATGCCACTTGTGTCTAGAATGTCTAATAATGTGTCATGTTGGCTCCTTTTTGATACCTATATGAGGCGGGAAGTATATCAGTCATTGCAGCTGGAGATACTCGATATGGACTCGCAGTCTTACTGCTAGTATTCATCCCTTTTAGTGACAAACATGGCTATCATCAGGCTCATTAGAATCGACATAAGATTCCATGTAAGATGTCTAAGAAAGCTGCAGCATGTCGAATCGCAGGCAGGCCAAAGTTCTAACACGGAAACACTCTAGAGATGTGAGATCAAGATGTGATACACACTTGAGCTCATTTGGACGGGCCTCGTATGCCGCTTACCAGACGAGCCTTTTCTGAAGAGGACCATTTTACAGTGAGCTAAGAAAAAATCTAGTGCTCTGAACTATGAACAGCCTCACAGACGGCCTCCCTGAAGTGCAGCAGCGTTGACCTCAATAGCTGGGAAGAAACTGAACAATACCGGCTCGCCCCGCGCACTCTAATCAAGTCTAAGAAGGTGATTGAGGATGGGGACAGACTCCCCCGCCTTTTGGAACGTTCTCTTTTCTGTCACTCTCCATGGCCCTGTCTTTTTATTGTTGTCTTTCATTACTGTCGTTGACTGCTTTTCTGCCTTTAGTAGACCATTCTCCTGTCACGGTCACAGAATCTCAAGCTTTTTTCCCAGCTAATAGCAGTGTATGACATGTCAGCTTTTTGTTTGTTTTGTTCAATTGTAATCTGGCGATGAGGTCGTGAAAGTTAAGACACGCTTCACAATGGACGCTCTCTGTCCAATCTACTGTGTTTTCTTTCCCATGTGCTTTTTATTTCATGTGTTTTTGTTTTTTTTTTTGGTAGCATTTAAAGGTGTTTTTCTTTTACGATTTTGTTTTAAAATCTGGGTGCCATAACTCAACGGTAACGACTGAAGCTCTCATTTCAGCCAGATTTGATACATCGTAAAACTTCAACAGTTTACATATCATGTACCCGCTTTTCTTGTTTGTTTCTTTTTCATGTTTTTTTTTTTTGGTTTCCAATGGTGTAACTTTTTGTATGATGTGACGCTCTTTGTTTTCCTATGTACATTTGACAGCCTGGCTGAGCTACAATGCTCTAAAACTTTAAACCTTGAACCTGTCAGGAGGAGCAGACGCAGATAAACCAGTGGTCCCCTTACACTCACATCGACCGTAAGCTAACAGCAATAAACTGTCCCATGCGGATGTAGCCTTCTCATTCTCACCCACACAGCCGCGCACATGGCACGTCCGTCACGGAGCAAGTTCCAGCTAGAGCGCACCTTCAGAAAACTTCCAACGCACATGAAGGTGTTTTCATGACTTACTGGAATGCGCTCTCTCTCTCTCTCTCTCTCTCTCTCTCTCTCTCTCTCTCTCTCTCTCTCTCTCTCTCTCTCTCTCTCTGATCAGAGACAATGCAGACAGAGGCACCGACCCGATCTCATTGAAAGCACATAAAGCAACAATACTATAGAATGATTTCATTCATCAGGTGGGAGAGGGCGAATTACTTTGCTTCATAACAGAAATCATATTTTCTGCTAAAATATCCTTTTCTTTTGCGGTGGATTCCGAACTCAGAGCATTGATTACAATACATATATTTGTGGTTAATCAAAGTGCTCTTTTTGGGACTGCTGTAAGAATATGGTGCTGCTGGGGGGGAGCATAGGGGGGGCCCACACACGCCACCTCCTCTCAGTCTGGCTGATCTCAGGCAGTCGGCTGTTGCCTCTGCGGCGGACAGTTCAGAGCGAGGTTCGTTCTGATAAGCCACCTAGACACAGGCCAGACGCCACAATTTTTATTGTGTACAACACTCCGCAATCCATGCACGCGTTTTGAGGCCTACCATAGAGTTGAGCCAGATTTTAATGTTAAACTGATAATCGATCGAAAGAACAACTTCCCAATCAATTATTTTTCTTCTTCTGAGAGGATTTTTACCGATGAAATCGCAGTCTTCAAATACATGACCTCTCCTTTAGGTGAAGGCACATTTCAGGCCTTTGCACTCATCCGTGATCCTACCTTTTCGCCAGCTGGAAGCGCCAAAATAGTCCCATTCCTTTGATTTTAATCTGTCTGCTGGGAACCACCTGGCTTGTGCTTGATGGCCATATGAAAAAAAAAATAAGAAGAATCAACTTTCAGACTCAGTGAAAAATATTTGCAAAACAATCCAATTGCGCCCGTCTATTAATTCTCGACTCCTTAAGCAAGGCCTTGGCGCATTAATTTTTTATGTGTAGCCACACACAGCCACCAGTGATGCCAGAAGTCGTAGTCCTCTTTGTCGGCGAAGGACGAGCATCACGGAGTCGATGGTACAGTGGGGGATACACACGTGACCGCTTCCACCCTATCCCAAAGTTGTCAGTCTGCAAGATTATATTTCCTCAAAGAGCGGTTTTGTTGCTCTGTGTGGTAATGCAGGCAAATTCCGATCTGTCTTTATTTACAGAGCCATGTTATGATATTTATGACGTAATGTTGGTCATGACGTCACTTCTGTCACACGATGGAGCCTCCTGACCTCTCTATTCATTATCAGGTAATTCTAGTCACGGGGATACTTCTGTGTGACTGTGAAGGCTCTTCCTGACCTTTCTTTGTTCACAGAGCCATGTAATGTCAGTTATGGTGAACCTTCTGTGTCAAAATGAAGGTACTTCCTGGCCTTTCTTTGTACACAGAGCCATATAATGTTAATTATGGTGCACCTTCTATGTCATAGTGAAGGCCCTCTCTGGCCTTTCTTTGTTCACAGCGTCATGCAATGTTAATTATGGTGCATTTCTGGTGTCGTAGCGAAGGCCCTTCCTAACCTTTCTTTGTTCACAGAGTCATGTAGTGTTAATTATGGTGGACCTTTCATGTCATCGTGAAGGCCCTTCCTGACCTTTCTTTGTTTACAGAGTCATGTAATGCTAGTTATGGTGCACCTTTTATGTCATCGTGAAGGCCCTTCCTGACATCTCTTAGTTCACAGAGCCATGTGATATTTGTTATGACGTCACTTGAAGAACATAGTGAAGGCCCTTTCTGATTTCTCAATGATTACACCGCCAACTTACCTCACAGACAATGTCCTATTTTCTTCTTCTGCTCTAGTAAATTACACACAATTGTAATTTTACAGCGACTTCGTTTTTTTTGTTTGTTTGTTTTGTTTTGTTTTTTTCTTTTCTTTTCTTTTTCTTTTGGTGTCAGCTATTTTGCTACAGCATCTTAGATTTATAAACAATAATTGCTCCTGCGATCAGCTGTGATCATGCGCCAAACAGATTTTATAAAAAAGGAATAGTTATCCTTTTCGTGGGGTGTGGATATTCTTAGAATTCCCGGAGGGCAGTGAAGGCTAATGGCTTGGTGAAGATGTTTTAAGCAGCCACAGCATCGGTTTCAGTCTCTTGTGCACAGACAGGTGATTGCTTTCTAAAGGCGTTTGAAGCAACGTGGGTGTTGGTTACAGTCTGGCCTTGTTCTATCTGCTAGCACGCAATCATTGGCGGAGTTTTTCAGATGAGCCATGCTCTTTATAGTCAGGCCAACCGCAGCTCAGGTTCTGAATGGTTAGTTTTATGCAGTTACCTGTGTGTCTTATCTCTTGGGGCGGTAATTTCACGATAGTCACGTTTTGCGGGTTCATTTCTTTAAAGAATTGTGGTTTGGTTCGAGTAGTGGATTTGATGTGTTGCTGATGCGATGCTGTCTGTAATGGCTGACTCCATTGAATGCCTGTGTACCTGTACTGGACAAAGCTCGTTGACTTCATCGTATGCCTGTTTCCCTATACCGGACAAAGGTTGTTGACTCCGGCACGTGTCTATGTACGTATACTTGACAAAGCTCGTTGACTTCATTGTGTGCCTATTTACCTATACTATACAAAGTCTTCCACTCCATCGTGTTCCTATTTACGTGTACTGGACAAAATTTGTTGACTCCATCGTGTATCTACTTTCCTGCACTGGACAAACATTTTTTTGTTTGTTTCATCGTGTGCCTATTACCTGTACTGGACAAAGATATTTGATTTTGTCTTTTGCCTGTTTACCTATATTGGACAAAAATGGTTAACTCCACTCTCTGTCTACTTACCTGTTCTGGACAAAAGTCCCTGACTTCATCACCTGTCTACCTACCAGTACAGAAAAAAAAATGTTAATGCCTTCTAGCGCCTATCTACAAACATGGACGATGATCGTTGATTTCATTGTGTGTGTGTGTGTGTGTGTGTGTGTGTGTGTGTGTGTGTGTGTGTGTGTGTGTGTGTGTGTGTTTTACTAGCCTACGCTGTACAAAGATGTCATAATTTGCCTTCCTTCACTGGCGAGAGATTTTGATCTGTCCTGTTTCTACGGATATATACTGAACACATGTGTTTTTTACTGCAGCGTATTTCTGCCAACCTCTACAGGACAAATATGTTTTACTACACACCTTGCACATTGTACCTGTCTACCTTGACTGGACAACACAACCCCAGTCTGTGACTCGGCATTTCCCAATCGTTGGCATAGCCCTCCCCGAATCTGTGACACAACACCCCCTAGTTTGTGATACAGCTGTTTCCCCAGTCTATGACACACTACTCGCACAGTCTGTCACACAACAATCCCCAATCTATGACACAGGTGTCCCCTAATCTGTGACAACGCTGCTCCCCCCAATCTGTGACACAGCATTTCTCTAGTCTGTGATGCAGCATTTACCTAACCAGCGACACAGCACTCTCCCGGTCTGAGACACAACTTTTTCCCTAGTTTGTTACACAGTATTCCCCAGTATCTGACACAACATTTTCCCAGTCTGTGACCCAACACTCCCCCTAAACTATGGCACAGTACTCTCCCAGTCTGTGACCCAACACTCCCCCTAAACTATGACACAGTACTCTCCCAATCTGTGACACAACACTCCCCCTAAACCATGGCACAGTACTCTCCCAGTCTGTGACCCAACACTCCTCCTAAACTATGGCACAGTACTCTCCCAGTCTGCGACCCAACACTCCCCCTAAACTATGGCACAGTACTCTCCCAGTCTGCGACCCAACACTCCCCCTAAACTATGACACAGTACTCTCCCAGTCTGTGACACAACACTCCCCCCTAAACTATGGCACAGTACTCTCCCAGTCTGTGACACAACACTCCCCCTAAACTATGGCACAGTACTCTCCCAGTCTGTGACACAACACTCCCCCTAAACTATGGCACAGTACTCTCCCAGTCTGTGACACAACACTCCCCCTAAACTATGGCACAGTACTCTCCCAGTCTGTGACACAACACTCCTCCCTAAACTATGGCACAGTACTCTTCCAGTCTGTGACACAACATTCCACCTAACCTATGGCACAGTACTCTCCCAGTCTATGACACAACACTCCCCCTAAACTATGGCACAGTACTCTCCCAGTCTGTGACACAACACTCCCCCTAAACTATGGCACAGTACTCTCCCAGTCTGTGACACAACACTCCCCCTAAACTATGGCACAGTACTCTCCCAATCTGTGACACAACACTCACCCCTAAAGTATGGCACAGTACTCTCCCAGTCTGTGACCCCAACACTCACCCTAAACTATGGCACAGTACTCTCCCAATCTGTGACACAGCACTCCCCCTAAACTATGGCACCCTAGTACTCTCCCAGTCTGTGACACAGCAACACTCCCCCTAAACTATGGCACAGTACTCTCTCCCACTTTGTGACCCAACACTCCCCCTAAACTATGGCACAGTACTCTCCCAGTCTGTGACCCAACACTCCTCCTAAACTATGGCACAGTACTCTCCCAGTCTGTGACACAACACTCACCCTAAACTATGGCACAGTACTCTTCCAGTCTGTGACCCAACACTCACCCTAAACTATGGCACAGTACTCTCCCAATCTGTGACACAGCACTCCCCCTAAACTATGGCACAGTACTCTCCCAATCTGTGACACAGCACTCCCCCTAAACTATGGCACAGTACTCTCCCACTCTGTGACCCAACACTCCCCCTAAACTATGGCACAGTACTCTCCCAATCTGTGACACAACACTCCCCCTAAACTATGGCACAGTACTCTCCCAATCTGTGACCCAGCACTTCCACAATCTGTGACACAACATTCCCCCTATACTATGACACAGTAGTCTCCCAATCTGTGACCCAACACTCCCCCCTAAACTATGGCACAGTACTCTCATAATCTGTGACACAGCACTTCCCCAAACTGTGACACAGCACTCCCCAATCTGTGACCCAATTCCTCAAATCTGTGACACAGCACTTTCCCAATCTGTAACACAGCACTTCCCCAATCTGTGACGAAGCACTTCCCCAGTCTGTGACACATCGATCCCCCAATCTGTGACACAGCGCTCCCTTATCTGCGACACAACACTTCCCCCAATGTTTGACACACCTCTCCTCCAATCCGCTAAACAATTGACACACCCTCTCCTCCAATCCGCTAAACAATGCACACCCTCAATCTATGACACAGTGCGACACACAATATTGCCACATTGTGACGCAACAACCCCAGTCTGTGACACAGCACTACCCCAGTCGGGTGGCACTCCTTGGCGTGTGACACACATCGCTTTGTGACAATTCACAGCGTGACACGTGACACACCACTTTTTTTTTTCCAATTTGTGACACAACACAGCGCTTCCACAGTTCGTGACACACCACTTTTTCCAATTTGTGACACAACACCCTAATTGTCACGTGACATATTCCCTATCTATAACACCCTCACAGCCCTAGTAATACAACATTCCGTAATCTATAATAAAGCGTTCCCCCCCCCCCCCCCCCCCCCCCCCCCTGTGGCACACAACCTTCCCCCTATCTGTGACACAGCCCTCCCACTCTCTCCATCTGCGACACCTCCCAATCTGTTGCACAACACTCCCCTAATCTATGACATAGCATTGCTCCAATCTGTGACAGAAGACCTCCCCAATGTTCCCCCACAGCACTCTTCGTCTGTAACACGCACCAATCTGTAAACCACAGCACTTCCTCAAATTGTGTACCAACACTCCTATCTGTGTCATAGCACTCCCCCCACCTATGACACGACTCATTGTGTCACACGGCGCTCCCCGATCTGGAATACTCCCACATCTGCAAACACAGCACTTCCCCAAACTGTGGAACAACACTCCCCCTATCTGCATTCCCCAATCTATGACATTCTCCTCTCTCTCTCTCTCTCTCTCTCTCTCTCTCTCTCTCTCTCTCTCTCTCTCTCTCTCTCTCTCTCTCTCTCTCTCTCTCTTCACACACACACTCACACACACACACACACACACACACACACACACACACACACACACACACACACACACACACACACACACACACACACACACACACACACACACTCACAAACACCACACACACACACACACACACACACACACACACACACACACACACACACCAGTTGTGACAGAACACTCCCTTCATCTTTTAGGCTGGCACCACCTTCACTGTTGACGGCCATACGCCTTCATTAAAGTGGACGCCTGGGGCTCTTCCTAGCGAGCAGCCAGTCGACGAGGGATGGCCGATGGAAAGTTTCCACAACAGACAGGAAAGGGTGCTAGAAACACGTGTCAGCGAGGAGGCGTGTGGGTGAGAGGGGGGGGGAGGGGGGGGGGGAGCGTGAGAGGCGGAAGACCAGACTTTGACGTGACTTAGTCTGGTTGCGATCATCGCCTAGTTTTATGACAAGAAGCTGTATTCTATGGGGAAAATGTCTCAGTAGTAGACAACACACACACACACACACACACACACACACACACACACACACACACACACACACACACACACACACACACACACGCACGCACGCACACACACACACACACACACACACACACACACACACACACACACACACACACACACACACACACACACACACGCACGCACGCACGCACGCACATACACTGCTCTTTATTCAAAAGCAAACATTAAATTTCGAAATCTAAACAGGTTCACGCTATTTCTTTTTCAGTTCAGAAATTGCTGAGGTTTGCAAAAATTACCTCTCAATCTCAAATTAGCATATTTTTCATGATTATAGTAGTGTAGTTTATATTAAATTTTTACTGTTCTTGACGTTATTTCTTACCTTTTCCTCCTCTCCCCTGTCCTCCTTCCCCCTCCCCAACCCCCTCCCCCTCCCCCATCCCCCCCCCACCTCCCTCCCCCCGTAAAGTCTAATATCACAAAGTGTGAACAGACTATAAATCAACGACACCACCACCACCACCACCACCAACAACAACAACAACAACACACACACACACACACACACACACACACACACACACACACACACACACACACACACACACACACACACACACACAGGGTATGATCGACGCACGCACAAAGCTGAATGCAAGTCACAATGACATTAAAGTCTCAACCTGTCCAGTCACTGACGAACCTAGTTAGGGATGTCATGCTATATTGTTTCGATTTGAACACAATGGATTTGTCATGAATCGATAACTTCAAGCTTTTTCCCCGTTAGCTTTTTTTTTTTTTTTCAAACACTAGAGATCAGAGTCAAAGTAGTGTGCGTACATAAGTTTCTTTTTTTTTTTTTTTTAAACACAAATAGGGCTGTTTCTGTCTCTTTAAGTTCATAGCAGACTTCGCGCCGGTTTCAACATTCACAAACTGACGTTATGTCTGATCCTTTAAAGGGCTCCTTACCAGCTTAAAACATATCATATGAAATGGAGTTATATTAAAACTTACGACAACTTACTCAGTCGTGGTATATGTAATTCCAACCCCTTTGGAGGGCCCCTATGTCATCCTAACACAGTGTTAGAATGGTGAGAGTTGAGCCCCTTCAGAGGACCTCAATCCAGCCTACACGGTCATGGAATGGCGTCATTTGGGCCGCCGCAGGGGGGGGGGGGGGGGGGCCAGTTTGCGTGTTGTGAAATAAAGTAGTGTTAACCCATGAGGAGGGCCTCGGATACTTCGCATAGCTGGGGAACGCTCCGTGCAGAAGGACTCACACCAACTGGCGCAGATTTGAGGTGC
>JADBJO010000760.1:399675-407175 GCA_016801955.1 Conus betulinus | reverse complement strand
CCTTCTCTTTGGTGGTAGTGGTGGTGGTGGTGGTGGTGTGTAAATACCACATGCGCTACAAAGTCAAGGAAAGATACTGCTGAATGAACAACCCGTGTAGTATAAAAAGTACAGAGAAAAAAAAATAGAAAGTGAAGTTGGCTAAACCACATGATTAGTTAAAAAGTTTAAAACAAAATGGACTCAAGCTGGCTGAGCGACATATGTTGTAAAAGATTTTTTTTTTAATGCAAACGCACCTCTCATGGTTTCTCTCTATCCCACAATGCAGCACGTGTGACAGGAAAAAGAGAACTATGTTGTTGTTGAGCATCGTGTTTCTTCTTCTTCTTTCAGTGTGGTTGGACGGTTTTGTTATTGCTTTTAGTAGTGTCGCCCTGCACAGAGCAAAGACTAGATGAAAAGTATGTAATTGCTTAATGTAATGTAATGTAAAAGAATATTTATAGAGCGCTTTACTTCGTTACTTTCGTGAGAGCCCAAAGCGCATATTACAGAAAAAAAAAACCATGATAACATTATAATTCTAATTCAAAGCAAGCAAGCAAGCGAGCAAGCGCGCGCGCGCACACACACACACACACACACACACACACACACACACGCACACGCACACACACACACACACACACACACACATTTTGATTATAATAAATTATTTATAATGTATATTATTCACATCACCTTAAAGTTTTCACCGATGGATCACTTTAAATGAACAAGCTGGAAGTGGTTTTGTTATTCCTACCCTAAAAGTTGAAAAATCTTTTCATCTCGGAAAGGGGTATTCTATCTTCACGGCTGAGCTGGTGGCAATTCTAATGGCGCTTAACTTTCTTGTTGATACTCCACTTACTATCTACAAAGCACTTTTCTGTGTGGATTCTAAGTCTGTCCTACAAGGCCTTGAATCTATTGCTGTAAAAAACCGAGGTGAGGTGATCTTAGAAATAAAACATCTTGTCAGTATTCTTATATCAAGAGGTACAACAGTTGATTTTTGCTGGATTCCGTCTCACTGTGGGATTTCTGGTAATGAATGGGCTGACCGGGCTGCCAGAAAAGGAGCACGAAAGTCCGATGAATCCACAGAAATCAACATTCCTCTGTGTTTATACGAAGGATATGGTCTCTTAAAAAGACGTGTACTGAAAAAAGTTTATGAAGCTTACAAAAACTTGGTTCTTACTAAAATACATCTACCTCACTCCAAATTGCTCTGCTGTGAAAAATCCCAGTCAGCTACTTTTTCTTCTAGCAATGCGGCTAAAATTGGAAAGATTATCTATCAATCGGCCAACGTAAACGTTCTTGAAAAAAATAACCGAAAACTTGAATTTCCGTACAAAATTTCGCAAAAATTAAATTGCATCTGCGGAACAGTTGAAAGTTTCACAACCCAGCATCTTCTTTTCTACTGCGCATATTTCAAAAAGGAAATCCTGACTGCCTGCGACTTGATGGCACGTGTATTTTCCAGAACTTACCAGGTCTTTGTTTCTTTTGTTAAGTCCTTGATGATTAGTCCAGTGGCTCTTTTTTGTAACAAGTTTTCCGACAGATATGAGCGCTTAACATTTGGTTACAAATCACTGTTTTTACGGCTTACACGCAGCCGTACACGCACAAATTAAATTGCACACCACAGTTGAAAGTTTTCACAACCCAACACGCCTGACTGCGATACAAAAGGAAAATCCCCGGACTGCAGCGACATGGACGTTATTTCCAACACGCACACACACCCTATCCTCATATTAGTCCATGGGCTCTTTTTGTAACAAGTGTGATATGAGCGTTACAATTTGGATTAGAAATATCCTGTACGTTCATTAACACACTTGCATTGGATAAGCACAAAGCTCTTTTGTATGAACAAATCTTTCTATATATAGCTCCTGTTTTCACAAATAAAATCACTCCATCCTGTGACCATAAGCGTTAAATTGACACACACGAACACACACCCACCCACACAGCACACACAACACACACACCCACACACACACAGGCGCGCATAGCACCACGCGCGCGCGCGCGCGCCCACACCACACACTTCCTAACACCCACACACCACACACACACACACAGTACACATACACCATCATCATCATCATAGCATACATCTTACATCACAGACAACAACACAACACACACACACCCCACACACACCATCCACACACAACATAACATTCTCATCATCAACACAACATCAGGAACACACCACACCACCACGATCCACACAACACACACCCACACAAACACACAACAACACACACACCACACACACACACACACACACACACACACACACACCATAGCAACGCCGTCACCCCCACCCCCCCACCCCCACCTTATGGAGGTGACGGCCCCCCCAAAAAAAAAAACAAAAAAATCCTCGAAAATAAAAAAAGATTGTTGTCTTGACTTGGTATCCTCCTCCTCCTCACTCCTCCTCTTCCTCCTCCTCCTCTCCTCCTCCTCCTTCTTCTTCTTCTTCTTCGTCTTCTTCTTCTTCTTCTCCTCCTCCTTCCTTCTTTTCCTCCTCCTCCTGCCTCCTTCCCTCTTCTTCGTCCTCGTTCTCCTCCTCTTCCTCCTCTCTCTCTTCTCTTCTTCTCGTCTTTCTCTCTCTCCCTCCTCACCCCTTCTTCTTCTTCGTCTTCTTCTTCTTCTCCTTCTCCCGACGCCTTTTCCTGCTTGCACTTAGAAAACACACACAAACACAACAAGAGAAAAAATTTTGTGTCGATTTATTCATCACCGTACACAAAAACACACTTTTGCCACGTGCCGCTCACCAAATCCTCACGGAACCAAGAAGATGTTAGAGCGGTGTGAGGGAACAACATCAAGGAGGGAGGAGGTGCCTGGATCCGATTTTGTGGATGGGCAAGGGGGGGGGACTGACCTATTATAAACATGGCACGCGTAGGCACCGCTGAAACAGGAAATAACTAGAACAAGAAGAACAAACCAAGTCTTGTGTTCAACCTATTGAAATGGCAGCATTGCTTCGCCATCCTCGCCTCCGGTGTTACCGTAAGCCAATCAAATGTACTAGGTGCTTGTCGAATGCGGCGAATGTGTGATGTGTGTGAGTGAGTGTGTGTTGTGTGTGAATCGCGTGTGTGTAAAACCACTTTGTCACCGGCTCGTGGACCATGTGGTGTGCTGTGGTTATGTTGTGTGTGACTCTGTGTCTGTGTGTGTGTGTGTTTGTGTGTGTTTAGTGTGTGGTGTGTTGTGGTGTGTGTGTGTGTGTGCATACGCCGCGCAAGATCCGCTCGTGTGCCTGCGTATGTTGCATGTTTAAAGCTTTTGTATTATGTTTTTGTTGTGGAGAAGCTGATTTCTCGTTGTTGTCTTAGATGTCCTGAGTGGTGTGTGTGTGTCTCTGTGTCTGTGTCTGTGTCTCTGTGTCTCTGTGCTTAGCTCTTGTGTCTCACTCTGTGTGCTCTGTGTATATCAACAACCTGTCGTGTGTGGTGTGTGTGTGGGAAGTGTGTGTGTGATGTTGTGTGGGTGGGTGTGGTGTTGGTGTGTGTGTGTGTGTGTGTTCCTGTCCAGTCATGTCTGTCAGTTCAATGTTTAGGTGTATGTGTGTGTGCGTGGAACATGTGTTTTACTATGTTCCGTTCTTGGTCAGCTGTGTTATGTGGTGTACTGTCTGTGTGAGTGTTTTGTGTGTGTATATGTAGGTGTGTTCCATTTACGCGCTGTGGATTGTGTGTGTGGTGTTGTTGTGTGCTCATGAGTATCGAAGCGAAAAGGTGTGTGTGGTTGTTGATGATGTCTGTCTGTCCTGCTGTCTGTCGATCATGGAATGCGTGTGTTGTGTGGTGGGGTGTGTGTGTGTGTGTGTTGTGGTTTGTGGGCCTGTTCATGTCTGTCTGTCTATGATGTCGATGTCCCGATGTGTATGGGTGTGTGTGTGTGTGTGGATGTATTGTGTGTGTGTGCTGTCCTGTCTTTCCGTTCTGTCGTGGTATGACTGTGTGTGTGTGTGGTGTGTGTGTGGTGTGTGTGTGTGGTAGTGGTGGTTGTGTGTGTGATGTGTGTGTGTTAGCCATCAGAAGCACATTATTTGTGTTGGCTAGTGGGTTTGGTTGCTCTGTTGATCTTATTGATCTCTCAGGCGGAGAGGGGCGGGGGCGGGTGAAGTGTTTGGTGAGTTGGAGTAAGGAAAATGGGGGGGTGGGGGGGGGCTCCAGTAGGACTTTGGCCTCCTCCTTGGCCTGGAGCTATGATATTCTCCCTGTATTCTGGTCACCATCGAGACGACTCTCATTATCGTTGCCTAGTGCAGAAACCACTGGAAATCTCACCAATGCGTGGGACTAGCCCTGTTATGGTCCTTGGAGGTAAACGTGGCTGGGCTGATAAGTCACCAATGCGGGGACTCCCCTGTTAATGGTCCTTGGAGGTCGGCTTGGGCTCTAGTAAACTCTCTCTCCGTCTCTGTCTCTCTATCCAATCTGTCCTCGCTCTCCTCTTCTCTCTCTCTGTCTGCCTCTCTCTCTCTCTCCTCTCCTCTCTCCTCTCTCTCTCTCTCTCTCTCTCTCTGATCCACATTACAAAGTCAGAGGACGACACCTTCATTACTGTCAGTCAAAAAGTTTAACCCCGATAGAACAGGAACGAACATTTTCGTATTTAACAAACCGTTTGTCTTAATAGGAATTGAAAGAAAGAAAAGAAAAAGGAAAAAGAAGGAGAGAGATACAGGAAAAGAAGAATTAAGAAATTGGGAAAGGAAATAAAACGGGAAAGGGGGTTAATTACAGAAGCCAAAAAAAAAAACAAACAAACAAAAAAACTAAGAAAAAAAAGAAAAACAAAACAGAAAAAATGGGTTAATTACAGAAGCAAGCAACAACAAACAAACACACCCAAAGAAACAAAAAACCTGAACACAAAATACGTACCAGAGAAAGAAGAAAGAATTTAGAAAGAATGCAGGATTTACATTTTTTGAAAAAAGCACAAAAAAAGGCGAGCGACGGTTGGGGCAGGAATCTGGTCAAGATTGTGTCTACACACTTGCCCCTTGCTTGCCCTCCCAGATCTTCCTGTCCCATCAGCCTCTCCCTGTCTGCCAGGCCTCTCCCTGTCCCCAGGCCTCTCCCTGACCCATCAGTCCTCTCCCTGTCCCCCAAGGCCTCTCCCTGTCCAATCAGGCCTCTCCCTGACCCATCAGTCATCTCCCTGTCCTCAAGGCCTCTCCCTGACCCATCAGTCATCTCCCTGTCCCCAAGACCTTTCCCTGTCCCATCAGTCCTCTCCCTGTCCCATCAGGCCTCTCCCTGTCCCCCAAGACCTCTCCCTGTCCCATCAGGCCTCTCCCTTGACCCATCAGCCCTCCCTGTCTCCCTGTCCCACAGACCTCTCCCTGTCCCATCAGGCCTCTCCCTGTCCCATCAGGCCTCCCCTGTCCCATCAGCCATCTCCCTGTCCCCCAAGGCCTCTCCCTGTCCCATCAGCCATCTCCCTGTCCCCAAGACCTTTCCCTGTCCCATCAGGCCTCTCCCTGACCCATCAGCCCTCTCCCTGTCCCCAAAGACCTCTCCCTGTCCCATCACAGCCAGCTCCCTGTCCCCACGACCTTCTCCCTGTCTTCCAGGCCTCTCCCTGTCCCCCAGGCATCTCCCTAATCCACCAGCCCTCTGCCTGCCCTCAAGGCCTCCTCCCTGTCCCATCAGGCTTCTCCGTGACCCATCAACAACGCCTCAGCCCGGTCCCATCAGCCATTCCCCTGTCCCATCAGCCATCTCCCTGTCCCATTAGCCCTCTCCCTGACTTTCAGCCCTCTCCCTGTCCCCCCTTCCCGGCCTCTCTCTGTCCCATCAAACCCTCTCCCTGTCCCGTCCGGTCTGTCCCTGTTCAATCAGGCCTCTCCCTGTCCCATCATCTCCCTGTCCCATCAACCCTCTCCCTGTCCCATCAACCCTCTCCCTCTCCCTGTCCCGTGCCCGTCCGGTCTGTCCCTGTTCAATCAGGCCTCTCCCTGTCCCATCAGGCCTCTCTCCCTGTCCCGTCCGGTCTGTCCCTGTTCAATCAGGCCTCTCCCTGTCCCATCTGTCCAATCAGGCCTCTCCCTGTCTCATCTGTCCAATCAGGCCTCTCCCTGTCCCATCCGGCCCTCTCCCTGTCCCATCAGGCCTCTCCCTGTCCCATCAGGGCTCTCCCTGTCCCATCAGGCCTCTCCCTGTATCTCCAAGCTTCTTCCTGGTCTACCAGGTCAGTCCCTAAGCTCTCTTCCACTAGGCCTCTCAACGTCCCACAACCCTCTTCCAGTCTACCAGGCTTCTCCCTGTCTCACCAGTCCACCCCACTCTCTCTCTCTCTCTCTCTCACACACACACACACACACACACACACACACACACACACACACACACACACACACACACACACACACACACACACACACACACACACACACACACACACACACACACACACACACACACACACACACACACACACCACACCCAGTCCCTGTTCCCTGTCCCACCAGCCCTTCTCTTTCACACCAACCTTCTCCCTGTCCCACTTGCCCTCTCTCCTCCTTCGGCCAGGCCATTCAACAGAAAGGCTGCAGGCAGCAGTAATGAGGATGGAGAGAAAGGAAATAGAACAGAAATGCAGTTTCTGCTGATGGCTTCAGCCAGGAGGCCAGTGGGTAGAAAACAATCATGCCTCTTTGTATTCGGTACAAGGCGAGAATGTTGTGCAGAATCGTCCTAATTACTATCATCATTGTCACCATGATCATTCTCTCTCTCTCTCTCTCTCTCTCTCTCTCTCTCTCTCTCTCTCTCTCTCTCTCTCATACACAAATGCGCATGCGCGTGCGCGCACACACACACAAGCACGCGCGTGCGTGCGCACGCCCACATACATACACGCGTGCGCGCACACGCACGCACGCACGCACGCATGCACGCACGCACGCACGCACGCACACACACACACACACACAGATAGATAGATAGATAGATAGATAGATAGATAGATAGAATAGATATATAGATAGATAGATACGCGCGCGCGCTCACACACATACATATACGCGCGCGCGCGTGTCAGATTGACAAGGCAACTCCAGTTGCATGTGTGCTCATGGGTAAGCTGGGATTCATTTCTTTTCTTTTTTTTTCTCTCTTGTAACAGTTTCAGTGCTAGTCTGTCAGAAGAAAGTGTGGCATTGAGGGATTTTTTTTTCTCATGGCTGTGACAAACAAATTTTGACAAATGTCAGCAGAATCACACAGCCTTCTTACAATTTGCCAATCACCTGTTGATTATACATATCAACCCTCTTGTATTCAGATTCTCTGAGGCTAAATTCCCCCTAGTTTTCAGATTTTGTTTTGTGAATTTAGCCTTAAAATGGGTATGTGTGGTTCAGGCTTCACCACAACCAAGAATAAACCTCTAGAGCTACGAAATTCCGCATGTATGGTTACAAGGCTTTGTTCTGTACTGTGAACAAGATTT
>JADBJO010000760.1:369675-394675 GCA_016801955.1 Conus betulinus | reverse complement strand
GTGATTGAATTATACATTCAGACCGTTGTAGACTGTAAAATATTGTAATTAGCAGTAAACATGTAATGTTGATATTTTACTGACAACCAGACTCTAATACAGACTGCAAAACATAAACATTGTTATTAACAGAAATCATAGAATGTCTGTATCGGCCTTACACCCGGCCTCTGTTATAGACTGTAAGAACATTATTATAAGCAGAAATCGCAGAATGTTTGTATCGCATTGACAATCAGTACAATGCTGTAAGACTGTAACGTCATTGTTATGAGCGAAAAACATGGAATGTTATTGGCGGAAATCATAGGATGTTTCTATTGTACTGAAAATTCTGCTGCAGATTGTAAGAACATTGTTATTATGAGAAATCATAGAGTGTTATCAGCGGAAATCATAGAATGTGTGTATGGTACTGAAAATTCTGTTGCAGATTGTAAGAACATTGTTATTAAAGGACACCATAAAGAATTATTAGCGGAAGCCGTAGGAGGATTGTATTATACAGATGATTAGACCGTTGTAGACTGTAAACTATTGCAATTAGCAGAAATCATTTAATGTTGATTTTGTATTGACAACCAGACTCTGTTGTCGACTGTAAAACATGAATATTCTTATCATAGAATGTTTGTATTGGACTTACAACCGGACTCTGTTATAGACAGTAGGAACGTTGTTATTAGCGGAAATCAAAGAATGTATGCATTGCACTTACAACCGGACTCTGTTACAGGACTGTGAAAACATTGTTATCAGCGGAAATTATAAACTGTTATTTGTGGAGGTCAAAGAATGTTTGTATTGTACTAACTATAGGAGCGCGATAACTACTTAAAAATGACCTGACAATCGATTCAGCATGCGATTTACATTTACTTGTAAAAACGTCAGGCAGATAGATCTGGATTCAAGCGACATAATCTTAGAAAAACAAATAGGATCCAAGCCTTCCAACTAAATCTTGAGCACAAGCTCTTTCTCAAACCTTTCGTTGATTGTTAACAAACTTGCTAAAGAAGAGTTACAATGGTGAAAATAGCTCACTGTTGTCTCTATTTGATGCCAGGAGCGTAGACACAACCAGCCGTGTCTCCCTGATGAGTCCGATCCAGCGGACGAAAGGCCTAGTAGCAGGCAATACAAGTAGGTCTGTCTTCGAAGGATTGCGATGGTTCCCTCATGCAGGTAGCGAAGAGGTTTCATAATTATGATATATTCTCTTAATTTTATGTTCCCATTTCCTTCATCTTCAATCCCCCACCCCCCCCCCCCCCCCCCCCCTCTAAGTCCAAATCTTTGCCATGTCATTATTGTGATGACGGAGGGGTTGTTGGCCTGCGCTTGTTTTCCCCCACTATTAGATTGTTCGTCTTTGTATTTGTCTGACTTTATTCAAATTTAAAAGGCTGTGCCAGTCTTGAATAAAAGTTACTCTGAGTTAGGTTTTCTTACGGGAGCAAGAGTTACCTCATTTGTTCATTGTTTATTGTTCGCTGTTGTGTTTTGTTTGTATTCATACAGTCTTGAAAGTTACTTGTAAGAAAGTGGAAGTAATTCGGTGTTCAACTAGGATCTACGTATTTATATCAATTCGCTTGTGTTGTTGCAGGCTGTTGACAATATTCTTGTAATTATACTCTGGAAAAAAAAAGTATTCAAGCTGGCGTAAAGAAGTCCTTTTATCCCAGACGTGTAAGCTGTTTCCAAAAAAAAAAAAAACCAAGGAAGTGACATCCAGCTGCCATCCAGTTCGCCAAGAAGTTTTAGGATACACCGAAACTGCTTAACATTTTTGGTTAGTTCAGACATCTTGTCGTATCTTTTTTTTCTTAAGAATGTTTATGATCAAACACAGGAGGCGATCTTTTGCACTGTTCCCTATTGCTAGGAATAAACATTCTACTTGCTATATTTTTGGAGTTTTTAAAATGATGATAATTTCTGTTTTAATCAATGGCTGGGAGATCAGGGTGAATGAAAAGATGACAGTTTCAGAAAAGACGACACAGCTGAAATATTTAGATATTTATTTCGATTGAATGAAAATACTCAGACTCGTTACTTTACGGGAAAAAATGATTTGAACCACATAATATATTCAATTTTGACATAATTTTGAATTACTGCCGTCTTAAGGTATTCTTTTAAGAATGTATTTTTTCCGCGGAATTTAATGATCCGGGCATTTGGCATTCCCCATGGACTGAATTTGAAAAGTTAATAACAACGGAAAAATTAAAAATGTGGTCATGACTGTGTCTGGACTCACAAAAAAGTGTCTTGAGTGTCTGTCTAGAGTCAGCAAGTATCTTATTTGAGTGTCCGTCTAGACTCAGCAAGTCTGTTATTTGTCTGGACTCAGCAAGTATCTTATTATGTCTGTGTAGACTCAGCAAGTATGCTACTTAAGTGTCTGGACTCAACGAGTACCTTAGTTATGTGAATGAACTCAACACGTATCTTGTTCTTCGTTGAGTCTAGACACTCACATGACGCTTGTTGAGTCCATACACTCAAATAACATACTTGCTGAGTCTAGACAGACACTTGAATAAGATACTTATTGAGCCCATGTTGGCATCCGTCTGTCTCGAGAGATAATGATCTCGCATCATGGATCTGTCCATTGTGGAGTTGCAGGCGCAGCAAATACAAGTAGAGAGAAAAACGTTTTGTATCAAAACTTACCAATCATTGCAAGATCAGTACAAATTTACACAGTGGAAAGCTTTGCACAGTACTAAAAGGTTTTGTTATTACAGACATGACAAAACTATCCATTTAAGAAAGAAAAATGCGAAAAAAAAAAAGTCTTCCTAATGTATATGTGAAAAAAACGTTCACAAATTTTTAGTGGAGCAATCACGAACTCCAGAATGAAATGTACGGTTCTGAAAGACATGAAGGGTCGTGTGAAGACGCAAGTTGAATGGTATTGCCCATGAATATCATTGTATGGAACAGTGACCGAAGTTTGGCAAAGAAACAGTATTGATTTACTTGTGATGGCAACAAGAGACTCGTTGATTTCTTTTGTCAAATACAATCTGGAGTGGAAAAAAAACTCTATATCTTGTAGTCTTCTTAATCGGAAAATCCTCATAGTTTCGTATACCTAGGTATAATACCTTTTAGCTTTCTGCGTTTGTGAATTTGACAAAACAAAAGAAACGCTCATGTTTTTGTTCTCAAGATTTGTTTCTCTGTCATCCCCTTACCCCCCCCCCAACACACACACACACACACACACACACACACACACACACACACACACACACACACACACACACACACACACACACACACACACACACACACACACACACCAAAACAAACAGTGAAAGGCTAAATAGGGGAAAAAGAGAGGGCAGAGTAAGAGAGAGAGAGGAGGGAGAGAGATGGAGGTAGAGAGGGGGGATGGAGGCAGTGGGAGATGGAAGAGAAGGGTGAGGAAGAAATGTATCAATGGTAAAAAAAAAGCATTTTCTTGGTGGTTTTTCCATTCTTGAAATTAAAACAAATGTGTTCTTGTTCTATTAGAGCCTTATATTTAGATGATCGATTAGATCTGACGTAGAAGTTTATCACGTGTATTGAATTAGTTGATTATAACATCAGATGACAAGCCAAACGACATGGTGTTTTGCAATCAACTAACCTAATTAATCATGTAGAACCGCCGTGACAACTTAATCTATCCTTAACAATCACATAGATAGGGGAGAGAACAAACAAAATTCGTTTTGTTTCCAAGAGAATGCTTTTTTTTTTTTTTTTCTTTACATCCATCTATTTGAGCGACGAAAACAAACAACAAGCTGCCGTGGCACAGTGGTTAGCATCGTGGATTCCCAGCCTTTCCTGTGGCTCTATCAATGAAGCCTTGAACCACAAATTCGAGTTTCACCCACGTACTGGATGCGGATGCGTCTCGAGAGCGTTGCTCAACATTTTCTAATTAACACTCCAGGTGCCTGTATTTCTCTGACCTGGTTGACGCCATGATGTGTTATGAAAATAAGCGTATAGTGCAGCCCTGTCGTATAGTCTCAAACTTTAAAATAAACTCATTTGCGCCATCTTCAATATCCTTATCCTCAAGGATCAGCATTTGAAGAAGTCTGGCATTCTACGACCCTTCATGCCCTGCTCTTGTGGCAGAGAATGGAAAGACTGGCAGGCAGTAAACGCGCCACAAAAAAAAATCCTAAGATCAGGGAAATAACAGAAAACACGCAAACTGTCGAGAAGGGACTAGGATTAACAGAAATGAAGTAGTGGTGGTCAACAACAAAAGCGAAAAAAAAAAGCAAAGAGAGACAAGGCAATACAGGAGATGAAACAACACACGAAAGTAACCCAGAAGGCAGTCCAGCAAAGCCTGCACAGGCAATGATTAGGGGGGGGGGGGGTGCATTCATTCAGATCTCAGCTGGAATGAAATATGGCCCACTGCACCTCCTACGATCACTCCTGCCTTCAGAGGCTCACCTTCTAATACAAGAGGCATTATGTAATTCTGCGCCTCCATGCTGCCAGAATTTAAAAAAAAGGAAAATGTTCTGAATTCACAGGAATCGGCGGAAACCTGGAAAGGTACACAAGGACGTACAAACAAGTGACTACAGAGATCGCATACGTGATCAATACTGCCAGTAGAAAGAAAAAACGCCTTCAGAAGCACCAGCAACCATTCTCAACACAGCAGAAGGCACCACGACATGATCAAGAGCAGCTTTGACGAGTGTTGTGTCCAAGCGGTTTCTGTAGGATGGAGTGGATGATTGAAGATGTGACAGCAGACTTCTAGAATAGAAAAACCACCTAGAAATCAGCAGCAAAGCTCGGATGAGGCAGGATTCGTACTCCACTCCTGTTCATCAAAATGTGGGGTTCTGATTGAGCTCAGTGTTTCATATGAAAGAAGAATGAAGCAAGCTCACATCTCCAGGACAGCAGTATATCAGTTGGGCAGCTTAGGGCAGCCTGGCTTTCAAGCCACATTCCTCGCCATAGAGGCTGGAGTGTGCTCAGTTTAGAGCCAAAAGACAACCATGAGGAAGGATTCTTCTCTCGGGACCTTCTCCTGTCCACTTCTCACTGGAGTTTCTTCCTGCTGCTTACGCTACACATTGGAGACTGAGTTATCCGGCATGGACTCCACACATAGTGAAGTGTTAGGTTCGATAAGTTAGTCATCTTTAACGCTGGAGTGTCCACATCGTATAAATAGAATCGGTGGTGTGTTGACCTCAATACAGTCATGTCCAGTGTGAGTAAACTTGGTGATGTGTTGACGTCAATACAGACATGTTCAATGTAAACAGAACTGGTGATGTGTTGACGTCAATACAAATATGTCCAATGTGAGTAAACTTGGTGATCTGTTGACACCAGTATAGGCATGCCTTTGTGTGTAAACCTTGTGATGTGTTGATGTCAATACAGACATGTCCATTGTGTGTCAGCCTGGTGATGTGTTGAAGTCAATACAGACATGTCCATTGTGTGTAAACCTGGTGATGTGTTGATGTCAATACAGACATGTCCATTGTGTGTAAACCTGGCGATGTGTTGAAGTCAATACAGACATGTCCATTGTGTGTAAACCTGGTGATGTGTTGAAGTCAATACAGACATATCCAATGTGAGTAAAACTTGGTAAAATATATATTGCCCACTGTGAATAGAATTGGTGACGTAATGACGTCAATACAGACGCATCCAAAACTGAAGAGAAGTACTGACGTCAACGCAGATATGTTCAATGTGAATAGAAATGGTGGCGTATTGACGTCAGCACAGACCTGTCCAGCTGAAATTAAATCGGTGACGTATTGACTTCAATACAGATATATCCAATGTGAATAGAAATGGCGCCGTAGTGATGTCACCACAGAAATGTCCGATGTGAATAGAATTTGTGACGTATGACATCAATACACACATGTCCGATGTAAGCAGATGGTGACGTGCTGACATCAATACAGACATATCGACTGGACTAGAAGTTGTGTAGTATTGTCAACACAGACATGTCCAATGTGAACAGAACTGAGGGCATACTGACGTCAATACATAAATGTCCAGCTGGAATAGCATTTGTTATATAACCCTTTTGAAACGTATCTCTTAAATACAATTGTCGAGCTACACATCCTTACGGTTTAATCAATAATCTATCTCACGCCATCTTTTGCCGCCCCATCTCCCCCCCATCCCCCCCCCCACCCCCTCACCTCCTCCCAAAAATTCAACAATCTAAACCAGGATTGGGACCGACACTTCGTATTAACCGATTTGAGAAGAAGAAGAAGAAGAAGAAGAAGAAGAAGAAGAAGAAGAAGAAGAAGAGAAAGTAGGAGAGAGAACAACAAGAAGAAGTAGAAGAAGAAGAAGAAGAAGAAGAAGAAAGAAGAAGAAGAAGAAGAAGAAGAAGAAGAAGAAGAAGAAGAAGAGAAGAAGAATGATGATGATGAAGGAGAATGTTTACAGTGTAAATACGGCACAGTTATTCCGAGGTTCTCAATCGCAATCATTAACAAAACGACAAGCGGAGTTTGGACACGCTGCGTGGAGAGGTGCCAGGCTAACAAGCTCAGACACATTTCATGGCAAACATATGCACAGCCGTACATGCACAAATTCACACACACACGCCCGCAAGCACACACAGACATGCGTGCGTGTACACATATTCACACCATCCATCCATGCATACATCCATCCATCCATCCATCCATCCATCCATCCATACATACATACATACATACATACATACATACATACATACATACATACATACATACATACATACATACATACATACATACATACATAACACACACACACACGTACAGTATATATACACATACATACATACATACATACATACATACATACATACATACATACATACATATTCATATTCATCATACATTCATTAAAGGTCAATTCAAAAGCTTAGAGCGTTGTGACTTTCGCAAACAAACCAAATTCAGTATTTACACGAAAGCATCCCAAGATCAATGAAGTGAACGTTTGAGCATCGGAATAAACTATATGTTTCAACATACTAGCACCCCACATCAACACATCTTCTTTTGTTGTTTTCGGCTATGTTTAAATGTGCTTGTTGTTAGCGAACGCTGCAAACTGCATTACCATCTGAAATGTAGCTCCAAGCTTGTCTGTTGCTTATCGCTCTTTGGGGAAGAAAGCGAAAGATAGAAAAACAAAGAAAGACGAAAATGATGGATTGAGAGAGACAAAACAGGACAGGACAGGACAACATTTTTGAAACGGGTTCAAGTTCCTAAAACCTATTGCCCGTTGGGGCAGTGAGCTGTCAGAGGTTCACTGTGTCTCGGGTACGACATGAGAAAAGACGGAGCCCATCTTTCTCCTTCAGCCACCTTAATCTCCCTGAACTGAATCAGGTCCCCTTTCACCACTGGATAGACAGAGAGGGGTTTTATGCCGAAAAAAAAATATATGGTCCACGTGTGGATCGACGACTTCCTACCGTCAGCTCCGTAGACAAACACTCTAACCATTTGACTAGGGGCCGGTCCCTGCAGAAGAAACATCTGTACAAATTGAGGATGTACAGACTTTTACGCGTTGAGCCACTACCATCGCACCTATCTTCCTCACGTTCCTCCTGTCCATTCCCGTAATACCACTCCACCCCAACATCCACATCCTTACTTCCACGTTTGACATCAGGAAAATGGACAGAGATATGCGCTTTTTTAATGATTACAACCGCCAAGTTTGCAGGGAAGATCAAGCGAAAAATAATGAATGATGATTACACACGAGATGATTAGAGGGGGGGACGACAGACAGACAAACACAGACAGACAGAGACAGACAGACAGACAGACAGACAGACAGACAGACAGACAGACAGAGTCAATGACTCGACGAAATTCACTACAAGATCTCCGACCTGTGTATATTTGGGTACACTTTATGCACACATAAACTAAAAACAAATCATAACATGAAATAAAGCGACACAAAAACACAAATCACAAACTAAAAGGCAACAATCTCTTATGAGAGAAAACATATCAAACGAAAAACAGAGTAAAATAAAACACTTACCACGACTAGTATTTCTGGACTGGAGCTAGTAATGTAGGTTGCTCTTTTCTTATGGTGCCCAAAGCAAGAGACTTCTCAGACTTGAGCAACTTTAGATCTATTTTTCTCATCTCTGTGGTATCAAAGCCACTTGAAAAACACGTCCACAAACATTCCATGCAATATCTTAAGAGCAATGAACTTCCTCACTCCTTTCAATCGGGTAACCGCCGTCAGCACTCTTATCAAACTGCCTTAGTCCGTCTCTGTGACACACGGTTATCCGCAATTAATCAAAGCAGAATAACAGGTGCTGTCTTTCTTGATTTAACAATGGCTTTTGATCTTGTCGAGCACAAAACATTACATAAGCCATTAACTGTAATCTCCAAAACCAGAACACAATACCATTCTTTGAATCCTATCTGACCGAAAGAACACCATTTGTCTTTAGCACTAGCAGCTTCTCATGTACAAAGATTACAAAATTTGGAGCGCTCCAAGGTTTTGTTCTAGGGCCACTTCTATTCTGTTTGTATGTAAATTATCTCTCATTATAAAGTTCACATCCGAGTGTCTTGTGTGACCTTTTTGCCGCTGATTCTTCCTTTCATTCCATCGCAGTGGACTTACCGACAGTCCAAAACGCTCGTTGTAGAGGTTTAAGCTAGAACAAAACCTTGGAGTGCTCCAATATATTTTCATGACAGCTCATCCTAAGAAGACAAGAGGAGGTTAATCAATGTGTAGACAGTGGTGTAAACAAAAACTCGACAGTCTCGTCTGACTTCAAGAGGCAACGCAATAGAACAGCTAGACAGAAACACCGAACATGGGAGTCGAAGTGGATGAGGAAACTGACGTGGCAGTCCCACATTGAATCTGTTGTTAACAAACTGGCTCGTAGTCCCTCCATGCTTAAACAACTGAAGCCTTACATAGATACAAACGCTCGAAAAATGTTTTTTTTTTTTCTCTGGCCCACTATCTCGCTCGCATCAACTATGCATCTGTAGTCTGGGTACAGAAGAGCTGCAAAGATAATTCTGCCAGACTCTTCCTTATCAACCTCCGAAACGCAGGCTAAAATAAACATACTGCTGCTGCAAACACAACTAGAGCTAAACAAAGCTGTTTTTGTGTACAAAGTACACAATTATCTGGCCCCATAATACTTCAGAGATGTACTTACTAAGTCCTGATGTCGCTAAGGATCTAGCAATTATATTTTACTACGTACTCGGATCGACATGTTCAAAACTAGTTTTGCATTTTCAGATTCATCCGCTTGGAACTCTCTTCCCCCAAAGCTAAAATTGTGCCGTTCACTGCACACCTTCAAAAAAGTCCTTCGAAAATATTTCACAGACTGTTTGACGTAGACTGTATTGTCTCGGAGCAATCACTCATATCATTAGCAATTACAGATGTGTACGTTGTTACCGCACTCATTATGTCAATAAATGATACCACTAACTATCCTTACTCAGTGAGGAAAATTGCTTCCCCTAGAATACTGTATTTTGTTTCATGCCAGTGCCATCACCATATGGTCGCGAGCACCCCCAACAATCACAAACACACAGCAAACATTGGCATATAATAACGGTTTATCTATCCAGCTTTTTTTTTTCTTCCTTTCCCAACCGCTGCGCACACACTACACACCCACTCCCATCCTATCCTGTCTCCCCCCTCTCATTTTTCTTGTTCTTGTCTGCATCTTATGATTGCGTATATATGCATGCTTTTGACAAACCTTTCCACGCGTGTGTGAATCACATATTTTATAATGTGCCTTTTTTTTTTTTTTTTTTTAATCTCCTTTTCGTTTACATTTTTTCTTTTCTTTTTTTCTTTTCATTTTCTTGTCTATAATTCTTATTGAATAATTTAGCTTAGCAACGACTGGTTGGATTACTAGGTTCTGCCTATAATCTCAACCGTTGATCGAATAAAAGTTTTCTGAACTCTGAGTTCTCTGCGTCAGAGCGTAGAAAAATGAACATAGCAACACCCCTGGCAATCGAACGGTTTTCATTTTGTATCAAGCATTTCATGCAACAAGAGATTTCTAAAATGTTCTATGTGTTTAGATAGATTGTTTTTCTTAAACTGTCACATACTGGACAAAGAGAAAGAGAGGGGAAAGAGATAGATATAGAGAGAGACAGACAGACAGGCAGACAGACTGACGGACAGGCAGACAGAGAATACTTCACACACACACACACACACACACACACACACACACACACACACACACACACACACACGCACACACACGCACACACACACACACGCACGCACGCACACGCACGCACGCACACGCACACACACACACACACACACACACACACACACACACACACACACACACACACACACACATGAATGACATTGAGAGGACGACAGACAGTGGTGGAGGGATGTAGATAGGTCAGGAGAAAGGAGAGGAAACTGTGTAGGGATGTGGGGGTGTGGTGGGGGGGGGGGGGGAGAAGGGGCAGGGTGTAGGAGGTATCGGGGCCGATTTATGCCGCTGTCAAGTCGTTCCAGGCGCCGGGAGAAACTAGGAGGAGACTGCTGTCTGACGACCTTCGGGGAGGTGGGGGGAGGGGCGAGGGGAGAGTAGGGAGGGAGGTCTCTTGCCTGCAACCAACAGGGTGGTGATGATGGTGGTAGTGGTGGTGGTGGTACATGGTGACGGTGGTGGTGATGGCGGGGAGGGGGGGGGGGTAGACGACGCTGGCGGTGGGGGAGTTGATGTGAGAGTTGATGGTCGTGGAGTTAGTTAGCCAAATAGCCCGCGGCCGACTCACGACTTACAGTCAATAACACCGACGCCAATCAAACCCCCCCCCCCCCCCTCCCCCCCCCCCCCCCACCCCAGCCCTACCTACCTACTCTCCACGCCTTCCATCCCCCAAGTCCAGCTCCTCGCCCTGATAGTCTGGTCTAGCAGTGATGCTCAACACTGGGATCCACGAAGTGTAGGAGGGGGATGGTGTGTGTGTGTGTGTGTGTGTGTGTGTGTGTGTGTGTGTGTGTGTGTGTGTGTGTGTGTGTGTGTGTGTGTGCGTGCGTGCGTGCGTGCGTGCGTGCGTGCGTGTGTGTGTGTGTGTGTGTGTGTGTGTGTGTGTGTGTGTGTGTGTGCGTGTGCGTGCGTGCGTGCGTGCGTGCGTGTGTGTGTGTGTGTGTGTGTGTGTGTGTGTGTGTGTGTGTGTGTGTGTGAGGGGGGGGGGGGGGTAGAAGAGGAAAGCTGGGGCGTTAGCGGACGCATCAAACAACGATCCGTCTCCTGTCCTGTCCATAGCAGGTTTTGCGTCCCCCCGCCAGGCTGCCGTTCTCCACATTTCACACTGATGTAGTTATCCTACAACCCATCATGGAAAGTCTGGACAACAAGCAGAACTCACCACAGTAAACAAGAAGAAGGAAGTAAAAGATTGAACCGTTTAGCAAATGGTGTGTTGACAAAAGTACATCAAGTTCATGAAAAAACTGTGGTAGATAGATAGATAGATGGACAGACAGATAGATAGATAGATAGATAGATAGATAGATAGATAGATAGATAGAGAGAGAGAGAGAGAGAGATAGAGAGAGAGAGATAGAGAGATAGATGGATGGATGATAGATAGATAGATAGATATTGATTGATTGAGTGAGTGAGTGAGTGAGTGAGTGAGTGTGAGTGAGTGAGTGATGAGTGAGTGGTGTGTCCACAACACTATGTCCCCACCGCGGTACATATCAGCGCCACTCTCTATGACCCCGTGATTGTATGTATCAGCTTCCACTCTGTGTGTTGCCGCCACTGTATATATCAGCTCAGCTCTCTCTGTGTTCCCAAAACTACTGTCTGTGCTGTTGTCTAGGTGTCTGCTCCAAGGGATGGCAGGACACAATGCATACGTTGTAAACAGAATGATGTCGCAGGCTGCTAGAACGTTTCCACATCATCTGAGATAATGATCCTGTCATCAATGAATATGGCGTGCGCCTATATCCCCCATTCTCTTTCGCACAGCCCTATGCTTGAAAAAAAAAATCATATGTATGCATTGCTCCACAAGCATTTCATTGTAGAATTCAGAGCAGTATGTTCTTTGTCTTTGCTCAAAGACTGCGGTGACTTTTTTTTTTTCTATCTAGTCTTATAGGAACGCTCGTTGTTAGCAGCTTTTTGTCCTTGGGAATCAGTGAAGTAAAAGTGACGATGAACAGCACAGCGTCAGTTGAGACAAAGATCAATGGACAAACACTACAGCCTCAGAACCTCGCCACTTCCATCAGTCAAAATGGATCAGACTGAAACTGAGCACAAAGTGCACAAGCAGCAGCAACACCGGCAAAACTAAAACAACAGTCCTCAGATTCCAGTATAACCGCTGCATACAGTTTCATTACCCATCTTCATGTACTCATGACAGTCACTCTCATTCAAGTTAAAGTACTGCATGCAGTTTCACTGTCCACCTTCCTGTTTTCATGACAATCACTGATATCCAACTTATAGATTTGCATGCAGTTTCACTATTCATCTTTTCTGTATTCATGACAATCAGTTGCATCCAAGCTATAGCGCTGCATGCAGTTTCGTTGTCCATCTTCATGTATTCATGACCAACACTCTCAGGTCCAAGTTAAAGCGTCGCATACAGTTTCACTCTCCGTCTTCCAGAATTCATGACAATCCCTCTCAGATCCAGGTGTAAGCTTTGCATACAGCCGCACTACCCATCTTCCTGTAATCAGGACAATCACTCTCATCGACAATTGAAGCGTTGTATACAGTCTCAATATCCATCTTCGTGTATTCACGACATTCGCTATCAGGTCCCAAGTTAACGCGTTGAATACAGCTGCACCATCTTCTTGTATTCACAGGAATCATGGAGTGCGACAGCAGATCAGCACAAACAGTTCCATGCAGTGAGATAAGAAGTTTTATGGTTCCTGGCTCCTGTAGCGAGCTGATCACACACGACGAAGTCCAAAACCATCAAACATGAAGACTTTTGACCAAAGAAAGGAGCAGATACTGAAGCACTATGGACATGCATGTGGATAACATCCAGCAGACGTTTCAAGACCATCCTCCAAACAGCCAGGCAGGGCAAGTGGAGATAGAGGAAGGGGGCTACACAGACACCATGGCTGCGTGGACTGGAAAGAGTTTTGCCGCATTTTGCGCACTTTCCTACAACCGTCAGAAAGGGAGACAACTAATGCATCGTTCATTGGAGTGCTCCCATGATCCGGGTGAGGTCTGGGACTGCCGCTTTTTATTTCCCATCACTCTTTACCGATTCAGTGCAAATCCGTACCCAGCACTCAGCCGAATGCGTTCGATGCAGAGCGGCCTGTCGACTTCAACACTCCTGGAATCACAAGATTTTTCGGTTGACGACATTCAAACATTTGTTTTGTTCTCGATCTTATCATCAAAACAAAGAAAGTTTGAACGTTTAAAATGTAGGTTAATGTTTGGTTTTGTCTTAGAATTCCACTCTTTTTCGCAGCACAATTCATCATTTATTCATGCTCGGTCTCTTGGTATATAAAAAATTGAATAGAAGCCATTGTCAAAATGTCTACAAACACTGCAGCTTTGAGTTTTTGTTTCCTGCAGCATCAAAATCAAGGGTTAAAATTTCAGTTTGAGTTGAAGCAAGCGTAACAAGACGCGCATGTCTTTGCATCAAAGCATTGTTGAACAGGCATTGGGAAGATCAGATGTTCTGTAAATAAATCCAGTTCTTAAAGCTACATTACAGCGATAAATCACTGGACAGATGGTATAAATCCAGGTCCAACTAGGTTGTAACACTATTGTTTGCGTTTATAAAACAGAGGCCACTAAAGCCGTGGGCCCTGATATGCCATGGAGTCTCAGTCTGCACAGAGTAAGAGCGGTAGAGGTACATGAACGCTGAAAGCAAATAAAGGACAGGAAGAGCTTATTTCAGTAAAGGCTGAACTGACATTAATAAAAAAACAACAACAAAACAACAAAAAAAACCAGTATCCCTGAAATAGAAAGCACTTCCATGTCAAGTCATGTACCATGCCAACAATATGGCGTACAAGGCCAACTATGGTGCTTCACAATGGAAAGGGTTGAGATGATTGTTGTTATTGCTGCCGTTTCCGTTGCCGTTGCTGTCGCTGTTTGTCGCTGTTGTTGTGGTTGTTGTGTCGTTGTTTGTTGTTGTTGTTGTTTGTTGTTGTTGTTTATCTTGCTTGTTTCTTTAGTTAGTGGTTGGATGGCTCATTCTTTGTGTGTGTGTGTGTGTGTGTGTGTGTGTGTGTGTGTGTGTGTGTGTGTGTGTGTGTGTGTGTGTGTGTGTGTGTGTGTGTGTGTGTGTGTGTTTTTCATTCGCTGTTTCTTTTGTTCTTTTATTTCTCTTCGATCCAAACATAGATCTGTGAAATTAGATTGCAAAACTGGACAAGAATCTCGATATAGGACTTTTCCCATTCTAACTAAAAAATATAATGATACCAAAATGCACCAGACATTCTACTCTTGATAGCATTCAATTGCATATTTACCATCTGTACACACATAGATGCATACACGTGTACATACTCTCCTACGCGCGCACAAACACACAGACACACACACGCGCGCGCGCACACGCACACACACACACACACACACACACACACACACACACACACACACGCACACGCACACGCACACACACACACACACGATATTCATCATCTATATACGCGTATATGTATACACAAGCATCTCCTACCCTCTCTCTCTCTCTCTCTCTCTCTCTCTCTCTCTCTCTCTCTCTCTCTCTCTCTCTCTCTCTCTCTCTCTCTCACTCTCTCTCTCTCACTCTCACACACACACACACACACACACGCGCGCGCGCGCGCGCGCGTACGCAAGGAACCTGTATTCATACTAAACAATATATGTGAGCAGCAATATATTGTGATATCAGCAACCAGTTCATCCACCATCCTGCACATCGAAATTCCCTTCATAGTTCAAGAATGCAGGTCTTTAGCATGTTGAGATATTTCATCGCAGTCTCGCCCCTTGTGAGTGCCGCAGCGTGCATCAAGAGGTTCTAGCAGAGTTGTGCTGAAGATATTTCAGTGTTCTAATGAACAGGCAGATATATCGACAGTACTACTAGAAGAAAGCCTGAAGGTGGTGTGCTGTGTAAGACTCCATGGTTGCGTTGTCACCACCACCGGAGACTGGGACTGCTGAAGAACTCTCATCCAGGTAAAAAAAAAAAAAAAAAACTCACAACGGTGACACCCGTCTGAAAAGTGCTGTGACCACAACTGCAGCGGAGTGGGTATTCCTGCACAGACGCTGACAGCAGGAATAGAGGAAAGAAGTGAAATGCTGGCAGGAAGAAGGCAGGAAGGAAGGAAGAGACAGACGTCGATGGGAGGAAGAGGGAAAGGAAGAGAGACGTCAATGGGAGGAAGAGGGAAAGGAGAGAGAGAGAGACGTCAACCAAAGAAACAGGAGTGTTGGCTGGAGCACAGAGCAAGAAAGGAGACCAGCTCGAACGAGAACGTTTTGAGCTTTTCGCCCAGTAGCTCGATCTCAAAATCCTAAACAGAGGGCCGGCGGTAGAGGTGAGGGGGGGGGTTGGAGTGGAGGAGGAGTTTCGGAGGAGAGAGAACGAGGAGGAAGAGGGAAGAGGGGGCTGGGTGAATAGCCAGCACACAGACTCCTTAATTTCACCGCCACAAGTCTCACCTTCCCCGAGCACTGCCCTACCGAAGATATTGACGACTTCTTCTTCCACCCTCATTCAGTCCCCGACTCTCCAGATATGTCGGATAGACAAACTCGTTCCTTGTACTTGACCACCTCATTGACGGGAAAAAAGAAAAACCTGGAGGCTTTCAATAACCTTCCAGATGGAAGCACTTCTACAGACTGGAAGTCGACTCTTGTTCAGTAATTGAGGTTGTCTTCCCAGGGCCTGCAGGAAGCAATCGCGGGAGTAGCAGAGATCCGGAAATGAATCTTTCATCCGAAGCGAGACTAGACTGAAAAGAGCTCCAGAGCTCTGAGAGACCTTCTCTTATTGACTGAATGTAGGACCGTGGTTCTCAGTGTACAGTTCCACACAGCACCGTGTGGTCCTCGTTGAACAGTTCCTCAGCACAGTATGGTCCTCATTGAACAGTTCCACAGCACAGTATGGTCCTCATTGAACAGTTCCTCAGCACCGTATGGTCCTCATTGAACAGCTCCACAGCAAGTAGTATGGTCCATTGAACAGTTTCCTCAGCACAGTATGGTCTTCATTGAACAGTTCCTCAGCACAGTATGGTCCTTATTGAGCAGTTCCACCGCACAGTATGGTCCTCGTTGAACAGTTCCTCAGCACAGTATGGTCCTGATTGAACAGTTTCACCGCACCGTGTGGTCCTCATTGAACAGTTCCTCAGCAGCATATGGTCCTCATTGAACAGTTCCACAGCACAGTATGGTCCTCATTGAACAGTTCCTCAGTACAGTATGGTCCTCATTGAACAGTTCCTCAGCACAGTATGGTCCTCATTGAACAGTTCCTCAGCACCGTATGGTCCTCATTGAACAGTTCCACCGCACAGTATGGTCCTCATTGAACAGTTCCTCAGTACAGTATGGTCCTGATTGAACACAGTTCCACAGCACAGTGTGGTCTCATTGAACAGTTCTTCAGCACAGTATGGTCCTCATTGAACAGTTCTTTAGCACAGTATGGGTCTCATTGAACAGTTCCACAGCACAGTATGGTCCTCATTGAACAGTTCCTCAGCACAGTATGGTCTTCATTGAAAGTTCCTCAGCACAGCATGGTCCTCATTGAACTGTTCCTCGGCAAGCACAGTGTGGTCTTCATTGAACTGTTCCTCAGCAGAGTATGGTCCTGATTGAACAGTTCCTCGGCACCGTATGGTCCTCATTGAACAGTTCCACAGCACAGTATGGTCCTCATTGAACAGTTCCTCAGCACAGTATGGTCCTCATTGAACAGTTCCACAGCACAGTATGGTCCTCATTGAACATTTCTCAGCACAGTATGGTCCTCATTGAACAGTTCTTCAGCACAGTATGGTCTTCATTGAACAGTTTCTTCAGCACAGTATGGTCCTCATTGAAATGTTCCTCAGCACAGTATGGTCCTCATTGAAATGTCCTCATCCCTCAGCACAGTATGGTCCTCATTGAACAGTTCCACAGCACAGTATGGTCCTCATTGAACATTTCCTCAGCACAGTATGGTCCTCATTGAACAGTTCTTCAGCACAGTATGGTCTTCATTGAACAGTTCTTCAGCACAGTATGGTCCTCATTGAAATGTTCCTCAGCACAATATGGTCTTCATTGAAATGTTCCTCAGCACAGTATGGTCATCATTGAACTGTTCCTCAGCACAGCACAGTGTGGTCTTCATTGAACTGTTCCTCAGCACAGTACAGTGTGGTCCTCATTGAACAGTTCCATAGTGCTGTGTACCATGATCCTCATTGAACCATTCCACAGCACAGTGGCGGATGACGTGGCTGTGGGTGTCATTAAGAAAGTAAGTATGGCGTTTCGGGAGGTGACCGAGCGGCTCGACTGTTTCACAGAGGCCAGGAGATTTAACTCTACGACCTTCAGCACCAACCAAATTCCCCTAGGCAGAGCGTCCAGCAGGTCGCCTCCCCTCTGAACACCCTGTCCATTCAGCCTCTTGGACTGACGTTGAGATGTCCCCACGCCCACGTCAATCTTCGCCAAGATAGCCGGCACTGATTACTGCAGCTGTAAAACACACAACATTCACGACTGCCCAAAATGAAAGAAAGGAAAACAGCAAGGCGTGGCCGGCCACGCTCGTTGACAACTGTTATCATTGCGATGCAACAAGACTGTTACACTACGCAGCGTGATGACTGAGTGCAGTTGGAGTACATCAGTCTTGTGCTACAAAGTTCGTGGAAAACAACGCATCGACACCGTTCGGGACGTTTTAGCACTACTGTCTTTTTTTTTTATCTTGAGAGCACATCACATCTTAGATTCAGATATTTCATTCATATACAGGCCTGGGCCCCTTGTGAAGGGGTACATGAATACAATGTAACAACAACCAAAAATAAAAAACTACAAGATGGATCAGAATGTACATTATTGACATTATACCTCCATAGGCAGAGAGGGGAGAAACGTGTCAATCATCATATAGAGGAGCCCTTTTATAGCAACATGACCCTGCTTGTAAATACAGATTCGAACCTTTTTCTTGGGTGTGGCACCGGGGACGCCAGCATTTCCCTGATTATCAGCAACGGTGTGCGGTTTACAGATGGAGCAAGCCGAGGGATCTCAAGGTCACCATCTGGAAAAGTGCTGTCCCCGAAGACCCAACAAGTGCCGGCGAGGTACCAGTCACCTGTTTTACAGGCTAAGTCATACACAAAGGACCAAGCACTGTTGCTCTCCATATTAACAGGAAGACCACATCTCGCCTTCAGGCCAAGGATCCCAACGGATCCCAATTCTCAGTAACCCCTGACGCTGGCCTGACGGAATGGGTAAGAGTTCCTGCGTCAGGCGAGGCATCGTGTCCTTTGTCTGCAGACAGGTCGTGACTCCACCACCACCCTCATCCCCTCTCCCCCCCCCCCCCCCCTCCCCCCCCCCTTCCATAACTCTCCTCAGACATGGGCGTACCTCAGGAACCCCGTTCTCTGATTCCAGCCTTTTCAGAGAAGTGGTGGTGGGTCCCATCACTCCAGTTTAAACCCATAGCAATCCCTTGCATTTGTGTTGTCGTCGCCTAGGTAATCCTCAAATAGAAATCAAAGAAGAAAAGCGAATCCCAAGGCGTCCCGTGGGAACTAACTGGTGTTGGAAGACTACTTTTTGATTTCAATGAGAGAAAGACACAGACTCACAATATGAAAATCTTCTAGATCAATACAGCAGATAGTATTGAGAGACTAAATGCTTATCGGTAAGTCATATCTAGATCATTTCAACACTAGAGAAGTTAGCGGTTGGCAATACACCTGTATCTGTGATTTGATGTAGATGCATTGTGACTGATCATGACGTACACTGGTAAGATTTGCGATGACCCATACAGTTTACCAAAACAGTTGTCAGTGTACGCAGACTATCAGTAGTCATACGATTTATATAGCACATCATCTGATAAATGATCGGAATTAAATGCTCATAATCGGTGCCTTAAAGGACGTGCCAGTGGACTAATTGGGTCAGTGAATCAACAGATGACGCTGGCGGGGTGAGTCAGCGAGTGTTCTGGCCACCACGATCAGTACGATGTCTGTCAGTGCTGTGTTAGAGTGACGGACCAAATGGACAAGGTGGGCTGGGAATGGAATGGAATCATTTCTTGCATGATCAGCGATTAGAGTGACATCCCTTCATCCATTCTTTAGATGGCGCGCTCCAAATGCGGAAGGAAGACAGGGATTGACATCATCACCTGCATAACCAGTGACCGTGACCCCCTATCTTTATTTTTGTCTGTCAGAAACCATGTGTCTTTTATCTTCATGTTTGTCTGTCGCAAAAGCCAGGCTGGGGACACACGGTAAAACAAAAATGGCCGAACTATTCAGGAAGAGAACAGTGCTTACATTGCAGATGGAAGCAGTGACACAAGCACTCCATCGGCTCACATCCACAGATCAGTTTAGAACTCAACAAGCCATGACACTGACTGATTCATGAATCTGCTCCAAAGAGTGCCAAATGAAATGTGAAGTCCTGCTTGGCATGAAGTAATGTGCAGCTTTTGTTTGGAGAGACTCGTATGGCTGTACTGCCCGGGACATGTGGGTGTCAAAGGGAATGAGAGAGCAGACACACTGGCAGACAAGGCAACCTTAAGAACTGGATTACAGCTTGTCCGTTCTGATTTGATAAGAAATCTAACAAACCCTCTCAACAGACAAGGTCAAAACTGCTCTACCCTAGACCATCTTTCAGAGCCGAACATCAAGAGGGGAAGCGGGCGCACATCCACACTTAGAGAAGGAGCAAGAAGCATCACTAACCAAATAAATATTGGAATAATCTCAGGGTCAACGTTGCGAAGAATCCTCGGGGCTGGTGCAGACACATACAGGACCGTTCTAACGGCACGTCCACCGAGATAAGACCCTCAATCTCTCAGGACCACCTGTTTCCACTGTAAACGTATGTGAACTGGTGACTGTGCATCAACGAAGCGATGCAGAGTGTAAAGTGAAGAGACCATAGTGTGGGTGTGCACGCATAAGTAGTATATAGGTGAAACATCCCGCACACTCGAGACATGCATCTCTGAACACCTGGGTGACATCCGCCACCACCGACCCCAAACTCGTTGCCCTACATTTCAACCACTCCCAACACAACATCAACCATGTGAAAGTCTTGGCACTCTGGCAGTCACAGAGTGACAACTTTGAACGCACTACGCGAAAAAAGACTCATCTCATTGCCGAACTCGGTACGCAACACCCCAAGGGCATCAACATCCAACAATAACACAGATATGAATACCCACTACTCCAACACCAGTCTGCTATATCTTCCACCAACACACACACACACACACACACACACACACACACACACACACACACACACACACACACACACACACACATACATAACACCACCACCATACCCCCCACTACCCATCCCGCGCATATAAGTTTCAGCTACCTCTCCATTGTGTATTTGTTTGTTGTCATTCTATTTTTATTCTATTCCAATTTTTTTTATTACATAGTATAACTTATTTATCTATTGATTTATTTATCTATTCATTTTAATCCTTTTTTTATTATTACTATCTTCCTACTATATTTATTTATTTTTTTTTATTCATTTCTTTATTTCATTTACTTATTTTTTTTTTTATTTACTTATTTGTTCATTTCTTATTATATTTTCATTTATTTATCTAATTTTTTTTTTTTTTTTACTTATTAATTTTCCCCACTTTCCTCTCCCACGATCCCCTGCTGGGTGGCCCCGTTTCCGCCCAGCGGCCATTTTGAACACATGGCGACCAAGACTAGATAAGTGGGTTTTTTTTTTCATCTCTCACTGTCCTAAGCGTTATTTGTTTTCGCCTGAAGAAGACTCAAGAGGTCGAAATGCATTGTGTCATGTCCTGTGCTATGTTTGTCTATGTCCTTGGCGATAACTAACCCCTCTCTTTCTAAATTTTGTTTTGAGTATGTTTGAAAGCTATTGTGTGTTAATATTGACGATGTATCAGCCTGATAGGGCCTTTGAATCCGTCTGCACTGTAAGCGTCATGAATTGAATTTTTTTAAAGTTTTCGTCTCATACATCATGTGTGTTTTAACTTTTCTTTTTGTGAAAAGTCATACGTCTTTTATCCTCGTGTTTGTCAAAGTTTTGTGTGGGTCTTTTTTTTTTTCTGTGACAGCTAATGTTTGTGTTCAAGTTTGTCTCTCAAAAGTCATTTGTGCTTTATCTTTGCTTGTTTGTCACGAACATGTATGCAATGTCTTTATGTTTGCGCGTCATAAGTTATTTGTGCTTTGTCGTTATGTTTCACCATGAAGAACCACTTGTGTCTTGATGTTTTGTCTGTCTGTCTGTCTGTCTGTCTGTCTGTCTGTCTCGAGTCATGTATGTTATTTTTTTTTTTACTGACCTGTGACACGTCATAAGTACGTCAACCTCATGTTAGAAACACAGGTCGCGCGCGCGAGCACATGTGTGTGTGTGTGTGTGTGTGTGTGTGTGTGTGTGTGTGTGTGTGTGTGTGTGTGTGTGTGTGTGTGTGTCTGTGTGTGTGTCTGTCTGTCTGTCTGTCTATCTGTATGTGTGGAAGGAGGGTATGTGTGAGTGCGCATGGGTGCACGTGTGTGTATGCATGTGTGTGTATGTATGTGTGATTCTCTGTGTGTGTGTGTGTGTGTGTGTGTGTGTGTGTGTGTGTGTGTGTGTGTGTGTGTGTGTGTGTGTTTGTGGGTCAGGACAAAACATGAGCGTAAACAATTCTGGCCAATTATGTGTGATGTAAGGACTTTTCTAGTCAGCAAGACGTAAAGACGTCACCAAATCGCACCGGTCCTAGGTCGGCATTAAACATTTTACGCAATAAAGCCAGTACTACAAAATAGTCGCAGTCATTCCAGTTAAGACCACAGACAGCTGTTGCTTAATACACTGTGCAGGGACACACTAAATGATATTTTGTACGAAAACTGTAACAAAGACTAAGTTATATGTTGTCAAGGTCGGATCATTTGATGTCATTTCAACAAGGCAGAGATGGGGATATAAGTTAAGGTGTTATTACTATGTATAGATCTGAAATACCGCACAGGAACTTAATAAAGCGTCATGCATGATACGTGAAAAATTATTCTCTGCGCTGATAATGCACGTTTTTTTTTTTTTTTTTAAATAAACTTAGGTGACCTGTTGCTTAAAAACGAAACTAAAACCAAATTGTCTGATAGAAATAGATGACTGGAATGAACAATTCACCTACCGAGGCATATCGTTGGTCACTGCAGAGAAAGAAAAGCAACAATGAAGGTCAGGACGTTTCAGACTGCCGCTGTCGTGCCAAAAGAAGAAAATGAGTCGAGGTGAGGTGAGGGTGGGGTGGGTGGGTAGGATGGGAAAGGGACAGACTGGCGGTGCCAGAGAGGAGTGAGATGAAACCGGATGGCGGAGGGAAGGGGAAGCAACAGGGGAACTTTTCGAGTGATAGCGCCGTAGGGCGCTGAGCACAGAACTTGTCACTGCATATTCTCAGAAGTGAGAGTGGTTATGATGTCTGCTACTACTCGTGCTGACTGTCACTTATTCTGTTATCCCTTTTTTTTTTTTCGTGCCTCATCTGCTGTGTCATTTCTCCCACGTCGCTCATTCCACCTCCCCACACCCTGGTTTTTCCCACCGTAGCCCCGGCACCGGCACAACTAAGATAGTTCTAAATGTGGCGTCATCGTAAGGCACCCCATTAGGGGAGACACTGCACTGCTGCCGAGTCACTTCGATAGTGTTCAGTGGTGCCTATTCTGATCCGACGTACGCAGGATACCACCTACTAAGCCCCCTACTGACGACAACGATTGATTGAGCAGTCGTGGAGCCAGCGGCAGGAAGTGTGCTCTCCCGGACGGCTCCATTATGTCCGTCCAACGAACGTCCTCATGAACTTGCCAATATCAGCGACTTCGACATGAACTCACCAAGGGGACAGATGTGGAGAGACAGAAGCATCACTAACCAAACAAATATTGGAATAATCTCAGGGTCAACGTTGCGAAGAATCCTCGGGGCTGGTGCAGACACATACAGAACCTGTCTAATAGCACTTCCACCAAGATAAGACCCTCGATCTCTCAGGACCACCTGTTTTCACTTTAATCGTATGTGAACTGGTGACTGTGCGTCAACGAAGCGATGCACGAGTGTAAAGCGAAGAGCAGGGCGTGAAGAACCACAAAATCCGAGACTTTCTTTAAGGTGATCGATGGTGATGATGATGCTGTTGAGTTTCATTGTGGCCTAAGAATGCACGGTAGGGCTCTACTTCACGCTTACTTCCATACCATGTCTTAGCTTCAACTAGACCCAGAGATACATCCATTAAAAGAGATGAAACTCATCTGTGCGGTTTTAGTCTTTCCAACTGAGCCAACATAGTAATCTAAACTAAGCCAACACAGCGATCTGAACTTTCGGTAGTTGCTTATCGGGGCAGGAATATCTCACAAACAAATGCCTTTGATTAGAATTGAACCTACAGCCTCTCAGCCGGGAAACTGCGACCGTAACCACTTTGCCATGGCGGCCGCAACGTACGTTTTTCTGTGCTAGTCGCTAGGTGTTGTCGCTGGAATTGTATGTACATGCCGTCTTCTTCTTCAATCACTCTGTGCCTTTTATTCTGCTGAATCGTGTATTCGTTACATGTGAGTCAAATCGGCAAATGCCTCCCTCGTTGTCTTTACCTTTACTTATTACAATTCCTGTGTGTTTGTATGCATCCGTTTGTTTGTTACAATTCCTGTGTGTTTGTATCTTTGTTATTTGTGATACTTTCTTTTTTTTTTTTACGTTTATTTTCTTCATTCCTGTTTGTTTGTAGTTTTGTGTGGACTGGTTACAGCTCCTGCATGTTCTTGTCTTTACGTTTGTTTGTTGCAATCTCTAACAATTCCTGCGTGTTTTTATCTTTCGTTTATTTCTAACAATCCCTGTGTGTTTTTAATCTTGATGTTTATTAGTAACAATTTCTGTTGGTTTTCGTCTTTATACTCATTTGTCACTATTCCTGCGTATTTTTGTCACTATGTTTGGCCATCACAAGGCATGTGAATTTTTCTCTTCGTATTTGTTGATCAATATCATAGCTCATGCCTTTGGTTCAAATGATGCCACATTTAAAGAGAGGGAGCATAGTGTTACTGTGTACATTCTACACGCGATGCTAGAGTTCGCAGAGAGGGTGAAGCGCATGTGGACTAAACCGCATGCTGTGATGCCTCCCTGGTGATGTTAAGACTGAAACTGCTGTAACAAGTGTGTGTGTGTGTGTGTGTGTGTGTGTGTGTGTGTGTGTGTGTGTGTGTGTGTGTGTGTGTCTGTGTGTCTGTGTGTCTGTGTGTCTGTGTCTGTGTGTCTGTGTGTGTCCGTGTGTGTCTGTGTGTGTGTGTGTGTGTGTGTGTGTGTGTGTGTGTGTGTGTGTGTGTGTGTGTGTGTGTGTGTGTGTGTGTGTGTGTGTGTGTGTGTGTGTGTGTGTGTGTGTGTGTGTGTGTGTGTGTGTGTGTGTGTGTGTGTGTGTGTGTGTGTGTGTGTGTGTGTGTGTGTGTGTGTGTGTATGTGTGTGTGTGTGTGTGTGTGTGTGTGTGT
>JADBJO010000760.1:357175-364675 GCA_016801955.1 Conus betulinus | reverse complement strand
CAGATAAGGAAGATGAAAAAGAAGATGAAAAGAAAACTGATAGAAAAGGGGAAAATAACTGCACAGAATTTCCAGACAGCCATGATTCGATTATATTGAACAAGCTTTCTGGCATTTTCTTTGGGTGGGGGGGATGGGGGGGGGGGGGGGGGCGGCTCTGAAAGCTGATGTGAACTGTCATTATGCCAGAAAGCTAGATGTGCCCTGTCGCTTTGCTAAGAAAGCTGACGCCAACTACCATTCAATTTAGAAAACTGACGTCAGATATTACGTTGCTCAGAAAGCTGACATCAATTTCATTTTGCCTCTGAAAGCTGACAGAAACTATCATTTTTCTCAGGTAGCGAAAGTGGACTGTCATTTGAATCGGAAAACTTTAAATGCACAGTCATTTGCCCAAAAAGCTGACTTGTCCTGTCATTTTCCTTTTGAAAAAAAAAGGCGCTGACGTGAACTGTTATCTTCCTAAAATAGTTGATGTGAACTGTCCTTTTGCTCTCAAAGCTGATGTGAACTGTCTTTTTGGTCAGAAAGTTGAAGTGGAGTGCGTTTTTATATTCAGAAAGCTGACACGAACTGTCATTTTGTTCAGAAAGCTGATGTACGTCGTCACTTTCAAAAACAAAATTATAGAAAATGTCATTTTGCTCAGAAAACTGAAATAGATTGTCGTTTTGTTCAGAAACCTGATATGAACTGTCATTATGCTCAGAAAGTTGATATGAATTATCATTTTGCTCAGAAAGCTGACGAAACTGTCAGTTTACTCAGAGACCTCATAGAAACCGTCATTTTTCCACAGAAAGTAATATGAATTGTCGTTTTGCTCTAGGAAACCTAATGTAAACTAAGACGAACTGCCGTTTTGACCAGAAAGTTGACCTTACACTCATTTTGCTCAACAACAAAAAACTGATGTACTGTCATTTTGCTCAAAAAAACCGCTGACAAGACCTGCCGTTTAGCTCAGAAAGCTGACGTCAGGTCAGGTGTGAGCAGCGGAAGTGCTTAAAAGCATAGCGGAAAGAATGAGGAATTTGGCGTATGAGACTACAGAGACAAGTAACAGCGTTCACCATGTCAGCGTTCGTTTACTTTACCCCTGTTCAGTACGTCACTGTATATGACGTATATCGCTATGATGCCATGTGTACACTTCCGCCCGTTTGATGTACCCTGACTATATGTACCTAAGTTCCTATATACCTATGTCTCTGTGTCTACCTTTTCACATGAACCTATGTCAATGGGTCTGTGTATCTGCATGTACTAATGTCTTGGTGTTCTGGTCTTGGTCTTGCGTTCCTATGCAGTTACGTTTTGTCGCTCGCGTGATGTTACTGTATTCGTGTCTCTCTTGTCCTTGTGCTTGTAGGTATCAGTATTTGTGTCCCTGTATTTACTGACACCCATATGTTAAAGGTTGAGTTTAAAATCACCACAGACAAGCTACACACGTGAATTCACATGCCTCTATGTACTCAGGTCTATGTGTACCAATGTTTGTATGTATCCATGTCTGTGTGTGTTCCTCTGTTCGTATGTACCCATGTTAGTGTGACTCTGTGCCTGTATAAACTTACGAATTTGTCACTCCTTTGCCTCCACGTACTTATATCCATATGTCTTTGCGTGTGTTATGTACCCATGTCTGTGTGTCTCGGTGTCTGTATGTGTCCCATGTTTATGTCCCTGTGTTGGTACAGACCCATGTCGATGTGTTCCTCAATGTGTATGCACCCATGTCCATTAGTCCCTGTGTTTTTATGGACCCATGTCTATGCATCCCTGTATCTGCATGTACCCATGTCTATGAGTTCCTGCGTCTGTATATGCCCGTGTTCGTATATCCCCGTGTTTGTGTGTACTCATGTATGTGTGCTCTGTATTAACCCATGTATATCTGTCTCTGTGTTATTTGTACTCATGTCCATTTGTCTCTATCTTTGTATATATTTATATTCTTAGATCTCTCTGTATATATGAATCTGTCTGTGTTTCTTTGTAACTAAATGCATCCATGTCCATATGTCTCTCTGTTTCCTGTATACCAATGTCTAAGGGTCTCTGTGTCAATAAGTACCCATGCCTGTATGTCTCTGTGTTTAGATATTATATCTAAGTCTGTGTCTCCCAATGCTTTTATGTATCCACGTCCATATATCTCCATGTGTGTACATACCCATGTCTGTGTGTTCCTGTGTCTGAGTGCACCCATATCCACATGTCTCTGTACAAACCAACGCCTGTGGATCTCTATGCTAATACATAGACATATCTGTGTTCCTGTGTTTAGATGTACTCGTGTCTATGTGTCACTGCGTTTGCATGTATCCAATGTCTTTGTGTCTCACATAAGAATATGACGTCTCGATTTGTCTCACGTCTGTATATTCTCATTTTTGTGTGTCCTGATGTTTCCTATTGGACAATGTTTGGTTGGTGGTGGTGGTGGGTGTGGTGGTGGTGGGGTTCTTGTTCTTGTTCTTGTTGATGATGATGATGATGATGATGATGATGATGATGATGATGATGATGGTGATGATGTGTGTGTGTGTGTGTGTGTGTGTGTGTGTGTGTGTGTGTGTGTGTGTGTGTGTGTGTGTGTGCGTGTGTGCGTGTGTGGGTGGGGGGGGGGGGGGTGGTGTGTGTGTGTGTGTGTGTGTGTGTGTGTGTGCTTTCGGTTGAACCAGCCTAGTATGTGCATAATACACCATATCATTTGTCTCTATGGGAACACCCTCTCTATGGGTCGCCATGTCTATGCGGTCCATATCATTGTAGCCCTGTGTATGTGACCTGTTAGTATAGAATTCCCAGTCTCTGACCCAAGTACATGCGTTTCTCCATACGCTACCATACATGTTCACAGTTTCTGTCTCCCCGTATCTATGTCGTTTCTCAATCTCCCCCATATCTGTCCGTTCACCGGTCTCTGCCTCTCCGTTTCCATGCGTTCCTCCATCTTCCCCCATATCTGATTGCTTCTCTCTGTCTCTGTCTCCTCATGTCCATGCGTTGCTCCACGTTCCCCATATCAGTACGTTCCTTTGTCTCTGTCTCCCATGTCTATGTGTTTGTCAATGAGCCCCAGTATCTTTCTCTTTCCCTATCACTGTCTCCTTGTTCGTCCTCAGACAGGTCACATCTACCTAACAGTAAGGCCTGTCTGTCACTACACATGTCAGAGGTACCTGATGGTTAGGATCTGCCTGTCACTGCACAGAGAGTGTCACAGCTATCTGATGTTAGGCTGTGTTTGTCACCAGACATAGACGTCATAGCTACCAGATGGTTTAGGTTGTATTTGTCACTAGACAGAGAGATCATAGCTACCACGTGTTTAGGCTCTACTGTCACCACACAGAGGGTCACTGCTACCTGACGATAATGGCTGTACCTGTCTCCACACAGAGGGACACAAATACCTGATGTCACTGCCTGTCACTGAAGAGAGGGTCATGATGATATGGCTGTACTTGTCACAACACAGAGGGTCACTGCCACCTGAAGATATGGCTGTACCTGTCACCACACAGAGGGTCACTGCCACCTGAAGAGATATGGCTGTACCTGTCCTGTCCACACAGGGGGTCACTGCCACCTGAAGATATGGCTATACCTGTCACCACACAGAGTGTCACAAATACCTGAAGATATGGACGGTTACCTGTCACCACGCACACAGGGGTCACAAATACCTGATGGTTAGACTGACGGTTAGGATCTATCAGTCATTACACAGAGGGTCACGGCTATCTGATGGCTAGGCTCTACCACTGTCTATACAGACAGCCACAGCTACTGGGAGGGCGTGGCTTTACTTTTTTAACAACACAGAGAGTCACAGATAGTTTAACTGTGTCTGTCGCCCCAGAAATAACTCTCATAAGCTGCAACTGCTTTCTGTGAACGCTTCTTGCGCCCATGTTACCCTTGTCCATAGCTATATTTGCTATGCAATGGTGTAGTCATTGTATACCTATTTATACACTACATAGTTTACTGTATCGCTTTGATGTGGCCTGAACCGGGCGGGGCCCTGAAGACATGTGTTTGCCAGGACCAGCAATGCACCAGCACGTATGCAGAGGCCACTGGCGATTTCCTACTGACCTGATCATCGATTTTTTCCCCTCATTTACAACTCGTAGGGAAAGTTTTACTTCTTCGGGTTGCAGAAATCTGTTCCTCGGGCCGCCATGTTTTTTTTTTTCCGTCATCTGTTGCTATTTCTGTGCAATCTCTGATAATTGTTGTTCTCCCTGTGTGGCTCAGTCTTTTGTTATCTTTTTTGTGTGGTACATTTATTTCTTTTATCTTAGTGTGCTGTTGTCATCTCTTGCGTTATTTGTGTGATTTGGCATTTTTGCTCTCCATATGTATCACTATCTTGTCATCTCTGTACCCAGCTTCATTTCTTTTTATCTGTATTCTACATCAAATCCTTTACCTCTGTACCCATCGTCAACACAGCGCAGGCCTCCAAGGGTGGTACAGGACTGCTCTAAAGGCAGGTGAAGACAGTGCTTCTCTGGGTTCTCCCCAACACCTTCGGGTGTTTCTTTTTCTTTTTTTTTCATCTCTGTGCCTAGCATGATTTCTGTTCATCTCTGTACTCTTCATAATTTCTTTTTACATGTGTATCTTATAATTTCTTTTCATCTGGGTATTCTGCATCATTTTATTTTTATTTCTGATCCTACAGCATTTTTTGTCATGCCTGTATCCTACATCATTTCTTGTCCTCTCTGTATCTACATCATTTTCTGTCCTCTCTGTATCTACATCATTTCTTGTCCTCTCTGTATCTACATCATTTCCTGTCCTCTCTGTATCTACATCATTTCTTGTCCTCTCTGTATCTACATCATATCTTGTCCTCTCTGTATCTACATCATTTCTTGTCCTCTCTGTATCTACATCATTTCCTGTCCTCTCTGTATCTACATCATTTCTTGTCCTCTCTGTATCTACATCATTTTCTGTCCTCTCTGTATCTACATCATTTCCTGTCCTCTCTGTATCTACATCATTTCCTGTCCTCTCTGTATCTACATCATTTCCTGTCCTCTAAGTATCCTACATCATTTCTTGTCCTCTAAGTATCCTACATCATTTCTTGTCCTCTAAGTATCCTACATCATTTCTTGTCCTTTCTGTATTCTAATCATTTCTTGTCCTCTCTGTCTCCTACATCATTTCCTGTCCTCTCTGTCTCCTATATCATTTCCTGTCCTCTATAACCTCCGTCATATTGTCCTGCATGTATCCTACATCATTTCTTGTCCTCTCTGTATCCTACATCATTTCCTGTCTTCTCTATATCCTACATCATTTCCTGTCTTCTCTGTATCCTACATCATTTCTTGTCATTTTCTTGTTCTTATATCACTTATTTTTGTCTCTGTATCCTATACCACATTTTGTCGTGACTGTGACCTACATCATCTCTTTTTATGTCTGCATCCTGCATCATTTTTTCTTATCACTTTGTCCTATACATTTTTCTTTTATCTGTATATCCTACATCATACCTTGTTGTCTCTGTGTCCTCCATACTTTGAATGTGTTTAATAAGAGAAGAAACAAAATGTTAAAATTTGTAGAAAAATCGTTTTGACGATTATGAACTGAAAGCTCTTCTGAAGGATACTGGCCGAGCATTTTCTGGTGAATACTAACAGAAAGGAATGTTCTAGCTTCAAGCATTTCGTTACAAACAAAGACGTATCAGAGGATATTGATGACGCATTTCCTGATGGATAATGACAATATCTTTAATGGTGATTGTCATCGATCTGATGAATATTACTAAAATGTCCTGAAGGTTATTTTCTGATACATATGTTTAAGTTACTGACAGAAACATCTGCTAAAAGTTAAGTTGACAGCATCTGTTGGAAATAATTGACGAAATGTTTGCAGGATAATGACTTCGATATCTATTGCAGGTTGATGTTGGCAACATGAAAGTCATTTGCATGTGTTATCATCCATCAGCGAGAATATTCTTAAGGTGAACACCGACATTTTATAAACGGTAGTAGCAACATCTGTTAACATCTTCTGACTACAGTCGCCATTGAGGGCTGATACAAGTTGACACAGATCACAACATCTTTCGAAAACTATTGGCAAAACCTGTTGACGACTTTTTGACCGTAACAGTTGTCGAAGGGTAATATCGAAAGCATAATCTGTTGACAGTTATTGACAACAAAAAATGCTGGCGGCCGTTGAATACAACAGCTATTCAGAGTTATTCACATTAGTGTATGACGAAGGTTCTGTACAATGCCATTTGTTGAACGATGTGGTGAACAACATCTGTTAAAAACTGCTGGCTTAGCCATTCACTGAAAATCCTCTGCAAAAGGTAACCCACAGAAAGATTTTCACAAAAGAACATCTGAATATTATTTATTGGATAGCTATGTTCTGGAAATTTTGTTCGTAAAAATGTTATTGTTTTTATTGTTTTGAATAACTGACACAAAATTAAGTCCAGATTCTTTGCCTAAAGTCTTTCGTAAATCGTTGTGTGATGTCTAATTGTCATGAAGATTACTGATTCGAAAATCCTGTAGAGAAGCAACAACAAAGTCCTGTGAAAATATCTGACAAAAGGTCTTTCGTAGATAATTTCATATGACTACCATAGAAACAAAACAAGGAGGTCACTAACTAAAACTTCTGACGTTTATTGAAACGTAGCACATCTGTTTAAAATGATTTACAACAAAATTGGCAAAAATGCTAATAGCATTGACAAAATGAACAGAGGAGATTTAATGACGATAATCCGAAGGTTTATTCATTCAGTCAAAAGAAGGTAGAGGAAGAGCACAGGACTGCATCAGATAAAAGTCATACACTTAGAGGACTCAAGTTATACATACCGCCTGATAAAAATCATACACTTAGAGGACTCAAGTTATACATACCGCCTGATAAAAGCCATACACTTAGAGGACTCAAGTTATACATACCGCCTGATAAAAGCCATACACTTAGAGGACTCAAGTTATACATACCGCCTGATAAAAGCCATACACTTAGAGGACTCAAGTCATACATACCGCCTGATAAAAATCATACATTTAGAGGACTCAAGTTTTACATACTGCTTGATGAAAGTCATACTTAGAGGACGAAAGTTATACTACCGCCTGACAAAGTCATACATTTGTAGGACTCAGTTGTACATACCGCCTGGTGAAAGTCATACATTTAGAGGACTTGTAGTTATACATACCGCCTGATTAAAAGTCATATTTTTGAAACGAATGTTTCCTATTGGATGATGTTGATTGATGTAGGTGTTGTTGTTGTTATGTTGTGAATTTGCGTGTAGATGATGTGTGTGATGTGCGATGATGATGCGTGCGTGCGTGCGTGCGTGCGTGCGTGCGTGCGTGCGTGTGTGCGTGCGTGTGTGTGTGTGTGTGTGTGTGTGTGTGTGTGTGTGTGCGTGTGTGTGTGTGTGTGTGTGTGTGT
>JADBJO010000760.1:344675-352175 GCA_016801955.1 Conus betulinus | reverse complement strand
ATGAAAATGACACACACAGATCACATGCCAAAGACAGCAACGTTGAGAATGATGACTGACATACACAGACCACATAGCAAAGACAGAAACAATTCAAGTGATATGCACGTCTCATAGCAAAGACAGAAACATACAGATCTGACACACGAAAGTCTCGTAGCAAAGAAAGAAACACAGAACTGACACACACAAAAAGTCTCGTAGCAAAGAAAAAAACATACAGAACTGACACACGAAAGTCTCGTAGCAAAAAGAAAAAAACATACAGAACTGACACACAAAAGTCTCGTAGCAAAGACAGAAACACGATGACACATACAGTGACTCTCAGCAAGGATACGTTGATCAATACATGCCTCGGCCTCTCGATGCATGAAATATGATGGGTTTGAATCCCTCCATCTACCCACCCATCGATACACACATGCCTACATTAGCTTTCCCGGATCTCAAAGATCCAATAATCATAACAGCAGAAGGTGCCTGGAATGAGAGCAGGGATGGGGTAAAGCAGTGGTGTGGAGAGGTGTCAACAGCTGTGCATACAAATATAGAAGTTGTTCCATTGTCCCAGGAGTACTGTCTTGTGTTTCCACAGCATGTTCTTGGATTCACCTTTCTTCTCATGCTTTGCTTCTGGAAACCCATGAAGCTGACACGCGGGCCATGGACTTGTGTGTGGTAATCATCATTCTTGCTGACTTCTGCTGGCGGCAGCTGCCACAAGAACTGACAGAACCGGTCACTGGTGCCACCGACACTCAGCTTTGAATGACGGTCACTCCCGTTGAGAACCATGAGGAACGGTCAGATGTCCACGCAGGAGGGGCACGAGTGTTATTAGTCACTGGCGGATATAGCAGGAACTGTTAGACAGACGGATGTGGACGTTGTTGGAGTCGCGGGGGTCGGAGTAGGCGGTGTTGAGCGCCCTGGAGGAAGGGTCATGGGGGGCGCGCTGACAGGGCATCTTGTCCATGCGCAACAGCTTCTTGAAGGCAGTCCTGAAGTCTCTGTTGAAGTAGGCATAGATGAGCGGGTTGAGGCAGGAGTTGAAGTAGCCCACCCAGAAGAGCAGACTGCTGACCACAGGGGGGTAGGGGCAGGCCGAGCCGCACATGGTGCTGACCACGTACCACAGGAAAGGGCAGGAAGCAGAGCACGAAGGCGCCCATGATCACGCCCAACGTCCGCGCCGCCTTGTGCTCCCGCTTCATCCTCTTCCGTTCAAACCGCTGCACCTCCCCCTCCCTCTCCCTCTCCCCCCGGCCAGCATGCCGTTGGTCTGTCCCGCCTGTTGCCCTCCCTGCTGGCCGTGGGAACGCCGCCGGTAGCGCGCCTCGGAGTAGTACATGTACATGGCGTTGGAGTGCACGAACTTCTCCTGCTTGCGGGCCTCCAGGAAGATCCGGGCGTAGACGAAGGCCATGATGGAGCAGGGGATCCAGAAGCTGACGCTGGACGACACGCAGGCGTAGACCTTGTTGACGATGAAGGCACAGGACTCCGGGTCGTCCTGCAGGGCCTGGAAGTGCTGCTGCGTGGTGTACAGCTGGCTGTAGACGGGGTCCTAGACGGGGATGTAGGAGAGGATGGATGGAGGCCACCCATGTCACCAGCAGCATCACCGCCACGCGCGTGCGGGTCATCTGACCTCGTACTTGAGCGGATGCAGGATGGCGATGTAGCGGTCCATGGCGATGCAGCACAGGTGCAGGATGGAGGCGGTGGAGAAGAGGACGTCGTTGGCGTTGAAGATGTCGCACATGGTCCTGCCGAAGACCCACTGGCCGCTCAGCTCCACGCTGGCACTGAAGGGCATGACCAGGATGGCCACCAGCAGGTCGGCAAAGGCCAGCGACACGATGAAGAAGTTGGTGATCACCGCCCTCAGCGCGCTCGAACTTCATCACGCTGCTGATGACCAGCAGGTTGCCCAGCACCGCGCCCAGCATGATGGTCGTCATGACGACGCCCTTCAGCACCAGCACCACGGGGGCCAAGCGCTCGGTTTCCGATCCTGTCAGGTTGCCGTTGCTATGGTTACTGAGCCCCGTGGTGCCGCCGGTGAGGTTCAGGGCGCTGAAGGTCACCCCCACCTCCATCCCATCCAGCCCGCCTGTCGTCTGCCTCCCTGGCTGGCTGCTCGGGTCTAGCTGACTGAGCCGCTGATTGATTGATTGGCTGACTGCCTGCCTGACTTGCTGTCTGACCGGCTGGCTGACGGACTGCTTGATTGACTGACCTGCTGGCTGTCTGAGTGGCTGTCTGAGTGGCTGTCTGGCTGGCCGACTTGGTCCTGAAGATGTTTCTCTAGGGTCAGCGTATCTCTCAGTCTGTCAGGCTGGTTGTACTACCGGGTCTGTCGGTCGGTCAGTCTGAACGCTGACTTTTTTTTTTTGTAGCCTCAGTCTGAGTCTGCTATACGTGTAGTTTGTTCGCTGTGTAGTCTACCTGCACATTGTCCGGTGTGTATGGTTCGTCTCTACGACGTAACTGTAGTCAGTACGGTGTCTGCCTACTCTGTTTTCACTCCGTGGTGTGTGTCTGTCTGTGCTCTGTGGTCTATGTCTGTTACACCATGCTGTCTATGTCTGTTTACCCTGTGGTCTATCTCTGTGTATCTTTGTGGTCCGCGTCTCTTTACACTTCGGGGTCTGCGTCTGTTTACTCTTTGTGGTCTTTGTCTATTTACACCCTGTTCTCTATGTCTCTGTGTAACTCTGAGGTCTGTGTCTGATCAAAACATTGTGGTTTGTATTTGTTGATACAGTCTGTGATCTGTGTTTTTTTTTTCTTGTCTTTGTCTCTTCACATCCTGTATTCTGTGTCTGTGCCCTCTCTGCTGTGTCTTGTGCAGCTCTCCATCTGTCAACAGAGAACAGAGACACAATCTGTTCACAAGCTGAAAACACACACTGACGATATGCACTCTTATATGAAAAAGAATTTTTTTAATGACAATTGAAGTTAAGTGTGATACTACAAAAGAATGTAGGCAATATGCAGTTAAACGTGACTCTATAAAAACAATACTGAAAATTTGCAGTTTAGTTGTGATAATTAAAAAAAAACCTGACAACTCATGGTTTAACGTGACACCACAAAAACAACACTGAACATACGCAGTTTACTTGTTGCAATACAAAGCAACACTGACAATATGCAGTTTAATGTGATGACAATATGCAGCTTAATGTGACAACACAAAAAAAAAGCAAAGAATATGCAGTTAAGTATCACAATATCAAATCATTACTAATAACATATAGTTCAGTATGTAATGAAAAACATGAATTACAAATGCAGTTTAGTAATAACATGCAGTTTAATGTGTAATGAAAAAAAAACATTAATTACAACATGCAGTTTAGTGTGACAATGCTGTGAATTACTGACAATATGCATTTCAGTGTGACACTAGGAAAACAAAACTGATAATACGCGGTTTAGTGTGCCATTGCAAAAAATAATCCTGATGATATCCATTTGAATGTGACACAACAAACAGTGGCAATGTGAAGTTTAATGTGAGACTACAAAGTGATACTGACAGTGTGCAGTATAATGTGACACCACATAAACAATACTGACAATGTGCAGTTTAATGCGACACACCACATAAACAATACTGACAATGTGCAGTTTAATGCGACACCACATAAACAATACTGACAATGTGCAGTATAATGTGACACCACATAAACAATACTGACAATGTGCAGTTTAATGTAACACCACAAAAATCAATACAATGACAATTCGCAGACAATGTACATTGTAATGTGACACCACAAAAACAATACTGACAATGTACAGTGTAATGTGACACTACCACAAAAAATGCGACAATACTGACAATGTACGCATTCTAATGTGACACAACAAAAAACAATACTCAACGTGCATATAATGACAAACAAAAACGCGCAATGCGCAGTATAATGTGACACCACAAAAACAACACGGAGAATGCGCAGTTTGGTGTGACACTACAACACCAATACTGACAGCGCACAATTTAATGTGACACTACAAAAACAAACACTGAGAATGCGCAGTGTAATGTGACACCACAAAAACAATGCTGACAACGCGCATTCTAATGTGACACCACAAACAATACTGACAACGCGCACTTTACTGTGACACTTCAAAAATATTATGTGTATTTTGTTGTGACAGTATAAAAGCATTACTGGCAATGTGCAATTAAGTATGAAACTACAAAAACAAAACTAATACAGTGCGCTTTAGTGAGACAACACAAACATAACACAGACAACATGCAGTCTAATGTGTCACTGCAAAATCACTAATGACAATACGCAGTTAATTGCGACACTGTAAAAACAATACTGACGATATAGAAAAAAAAAAATATAATACAGAAACAAGTCTGGAGATAAGCAGTTTCAAGTGACACTATAAAAAACAATCTTGACAATATGCAGTTTGATGTGACAATACAAAAACAATGCTGAAAATATGCACTTAGTGTAACACTACTAAAACACTATTGCTAATATGCATCTTCTTGTGACAATACAAACACAATGCTAACAATTTTCAGTTTAATGTTTTGATACAAAAAAACTAAACTGACAATACTCAGTCTAGTATGAAACTACGAAAACAATACTGACAATATGCAATTTAATATGACAATACAAAAACAATACTGACAACATGCAGGTATGTTTGACAATGTAAACACAATACAGACAACATGCAGTTCTGTATGCAGCGCAAAATTAGAACTGGAAATTGCCAGTTTAGTGTGAAAATACTGAAACACACTACTGACTATACGCAATTTAGTGTGACGCTACAAAATCAAAACAAATGATATGCGATTTAGTGTGACAATGATATGCGATTTAGTGTGACAATCAATTTACAACACTGATATTACAGTGTAATGTCAGCGTAAAAAAAAACGTCACTGACAAAATGCATTTAAGTGTAACATTACAGAAACATTATGGACAGTATATGTTGTTCGATGTGGCAAAGGGGAAAGGCAACTCACAGTATGCAGGTTGATGTGTGACAACACAAAAAGAATACTAACAGCATCCAGTTTGATATGATAAAACAAAAACATCACTGACAATACGCGCAGTTTAATGTTACAATACAAAAACAATACTGACAGTAGCACTTTGCTGTGATAGTACAGAAACAATACTAACAAAATGGAGTTTGAATTTGACAACAAAATGGGACAACACACAAAGATCAACATTGATTAAAAAATGCAGTTAAATATAACACTGAAATGACAATACTGAAAACATGCAGTTTGAGTAGGCACTAGAACAACATTACCTGCAATATCCAGGTACGAGAGACACTACGTAGACAATACTAACAATATGCATTGAATTGTGACACCACAAAAACAACACTGACAGTGTGCAGTTAATTGTGACATTACGAAAACAATGCTGACAGTCTGCCATCAGAGCCCTCGGGATGTCTCTAAGAACATGGTGTTCATTGTGAATGTGCTTTCAGATTGTCTCTGACTGAATGAATGGCCGTCACTAGGAATGGCGTAGTGTCTTCAGAATGACTCCGATTACATGGTCTTCATTGTGAATGGTGTGGTGCCTTCAGAATGACTCCGATTACATGGTCTTCATTGTGAATGGTGTGGTGCCTTCAGAATGACTCCGATTGCATGGTCTTCATTGTGAATGGTGTGGTGCCTTCAGAATGACTCCGATTACATGGTCTTCATTGTGAATGGTGTGGTGCCTTCAGAATGACTCCGATGACATGGTCTTCATTGTGAATGGTGTGGTGCCTTCAGAGTGTCACTGACTGCCTCGCCCTCGTTGTGAACAGTGTGATTTCTTCATTGTGAATAGTGTGGTTTCTTCATTGTGAATAGTGTGGTGGTTTCTTCGTGTGAACAGTGTGGTTTCTTCATTGTGAATAGTGTGGTTTCTTCGTTGTGAACAGTGTGGTTTCTTCATTGTGAACAGTGTGGTTTTTTCTTCATTGTGAATAGTGTGGTTTCTTCATTGTGAATAGTGTGTGTGTTTTTTTTCTTCATTGTGAAGGGGTGTGTTTTCTTCATTGTGAATGGTGTTGTGCCTTCATCGTGAATGGTATAGTTTTTTTTTTTATTATTGTGAATGGTGTGGTACCTTCACAATGTCATCTTCACCGCTGGAGAAGTCTGCAGCACGCTTTGCACGCTATCGGTTTACCTTACAACAATCTAGACGAGTGGTGCAAGCACTCAGAACGTGACTCAGGCTGAGAAAAGAGCAGTCTATTGACACGCTTGAACACCCACGGCCGTAACCCCCCCCCCCCCCCCCCCCCCTGTGAACTGCACGTGCAATGACGTGCTGAATGGCCGATCAATGCTGGAATTACCCGTGTTGACACAGCCACTGAACCGTGAAGTGGATGGAGCTTCGTGCACTGGCGTGCTGAGTGGTCAATCAACGCTGTAATTAGCGGCGGTGACACGATCAGTGAGCCGTGAAGTGGATTGAGGTTCAGACGGGATGGTCTCACAACTCAGCTGTTGCCATTACTGATGGGGGGGGGGGGGGGGGGGGGGGCTCAGAATCGAGCGCTTCGAATTGTGCAACCATCTAGAGAGTGTGAGGCTGTTCCCTCGTCATCTGAAACACTAGGTACATGGTGATGGAGTTGCGTTCAGTGGGGATCTGCTCCTCAAACATCGCGCAGTGGTGTTGGGTTTCCACCATGACACCCCTTCAACTGTGCTGGTCATCTTGATCTTTCCCTTCGGTCACCTGTTTCTGAATTTCTGTCATTCTTTATCAGTTCATTCAAGTGTTTTTGAATCTCGTTCGGTCCTTTCCTTCCTGATCGCTATGGCTGGGTAATCCGTTTACCCTTTCATACATGTGTCTTGTGATCATGAAATCTATTACAACGTTTCTTTTTTTTGCTTATCAAGGTATCAGTTTATTCTGTAACCCTTTCATCTGATTCCCTGGCTATCAATCCGTCAATCTGACACCCATTAATGTGTTCAATCTCCAATTTTGTCATGTGCTTCAAATTCTTGAGCCCATTTTCCGAACCCTTCATTCTGATTTCTGAGCCTTCCTTTATTAGCAGTTCCTTTGCTTGCTTCCTCCCACAATCCTTTTATGTCTGAATGCATTTATCTGTTATTCCCTTCATCCCTCTGTCTATTGCAATCCAAATCCTTCATTCGTCTTTTTATCTGTCCATCCTTCCGTCTGTTTTTTTTTACAATATCCCTTTGATGTTGACACCGGTCTGTGGTCAGTCTGTCACTCTTTCAAGGTGTGGTCAGTTCCTGCCCCTACTGTGGTCAGTCCCATTCTTCCCCCCCCCCCACCCCCACCCCCCGCCGCCTGCCACCTGATATTAAAATCAGTGTTGGTCAGCCCATTCTCTCTCTCATCTTTAATGCTCAAAGCAGTGTGTGGTCAGTCTATTCCTTCTTCATCTCGATGTTCAAAGCAGTAGTCTAGTGTG
>JADBJO010000760.1:334675-342175 GCA_016801955.1 Conus betulinus | reverse complement strand
TACATGTTTGCTGGAAATACATTGCTTTACACGCACATGGTTTGCACCTGTACATTGTTTGCTGGAAATACATTGCTTTACACGCACCTATTCTGTACATTGTTTGCTGGAAATACATTGCTTTACACGCACCTGGTTTGTACATCATGGTTGGGAGTGGATGGCCATAAGCGTGCTTGTATCTGTTCATGGTTCGCTGATAATGAATGGCTTTACACTCACTTGGTCTGTTCCTACTTTGCTGGGAAGTTATCTTTCTACATGCACCTCATCTGCACATGGACTGCTGGGAGTGTATGACTGTACATCCACCTCATTTGCACTTGGTGAGTTGTTGTTGTTGTTGTTGTCGTACCCTGGCTAAAAGACTGCAGGGATGATCCGAACAGCCGAAACACTTGAACACTATGGTACAAATGCATCAGCTGGGGATGAGAACTTTACGTGTGTGACCGTTTTTGATTACCCCGCCACATGGGCAGCCACACTCCGACTTCGGGGGGATTTTGGAGACTGATAATGTTATGCTAGGAACTAGTCACGACTGAGGACAACCCCTGCATAACTATGCAGAGCATAAGAACATTTTGATGTAGCTTGGTGTTCTAGCCTATGTCAATTGGTCTGACACAGCCTTAAGCCAAGGCGAGTATATGGTGTACATGGTTTGCTACTGGGAATGCATGTCCCTGGTGCGTTCATATCATCGTATTACACACTGTGGTGAATGGACCATTGTGGGTGGAAGTGGGCTGTCTTACTCATCATGCTTTGTTTCTGTCCTCTCTTAATCGTTCTCGTGGTGGGTATTGGCAAAACAAAGACCCTCAAGTGTTCTGTGGGTTTTAAATTCTGGCAAGTTCTATGAACTGACATAAGAGCCACAGCTGCTATGTCTTATTCAAACTGTCCACCTTGTGTTGTTCTAACTGTCCTGTGTCCTATACATGACTGAAGATTCAGCAATGCAGTCGTTGTGGAGACCGAACGGCAAACTAAATTAAATATTTCTTTGGCATTGGATATTCAAACACCCATGATGTCCCTTCAAATTTATATTCATTCCCACTCACGAAGGTGGAGTCAATTCTGATTTTTTCCCCCATCATTTTCTTTTTTAATTTAGGTTGTTTTTATTACGTTGATCTACCCAACAGAAATGTACGAGTTGTATCTTGATCCGTACCCTCCGGTACATGAATTTACAAGAAACAAATGTGTACTAAATCTTCAGCGCCATAATCTATTCAACCACTGACACTGTAACATCAGGAGAACCATTTCTACTCCACCCTACAATACATTGAAACGTGTCAGGCCGGATGATTTCGCGGTGCTGTAAGTAGCACAAGAGCCCAAGAGAACCAGCACTCAAGCGATGACAATTTACCTCCCAGCAGGACCTTCTGTCACGGGGTCGACTCACTGTGGGACGCTGACTGCTTGTCACCAAGCAGCTAACAAGGCCGCATTGTCCAGCAACACCAGAAGGGGTGGATGGATTGGACGGATGCAGCACCACAGAAGGAGGAGTCCCCTGCCGCCACCATGATTGTTATGAACCTCAACAATAACACGGTGACGTCAACGCTGACGGGGGTCCTCAATTGGGGACGCTGCAGGGTTCTCTTGTCGAGAACCTTCTACGGCTGAGGGATAGAGTTGGGTTTTGTTTGTTTTTTTCTTTTTTCGTTTTTTTCTTCTTTTTTTCGGAGGGCTTTGTGTGGCGAAGGAAAGAGTTCTCTTTCTTTGCTGACAAGGAAGCAGTTACCCTTTGACACTGAACGAACGAAACGCCTGTTTCGTACAGCGCTCTCGAAAAATACATTTTTATATTCCGACGAAACCCAACAAGGAAAAGGAAAAAAGAAAAACATTCACAGGTTTTCTTAACACAAGGTGAAATAACAATGTATGCACAAAGCTAGCTGTGAAGAAAAGCAGAACAAACATGTGAATTTTGACAGTTATGTCTTTGTCATAAGTTACAAATAAAACATGTGCAAAACAAGACTCATGCTATCAGTCAAAGAGGGAGAGATAGAGACAGAGACAGAGAGAATTTAGGTTCCAGATATCAGCTTAGGTATAAAAAGAGCAAAAACTCACATTGAGGTTTTTTCCTCAATGCTAGGAAACAAGGCCATGTAACACCTGTACTAAGAATATTGCATTTTTTTTTCTCCAGAAGCACACACTCACTACAGCCATGCCTCCTTTTCTGCACTTTTTTGTCTCGGTCATCTCCAGTTTATGTTTCAAATTTTTGTCTGTCAGCATTTTGACAAACAACGTTTTCTCCTCATATCGTCTCACTTTGTGCATTCCAAAGACCTGTACATAGACATACGGAGAATATGCTTATTTTTGTTTACTCACCCAAACACTATGGAACTCAGTACCAAAAAAACTGTTCGCTGTAAGCAACAGTTGCATCGGGAAAAGTATTTTCAAACATATTCAATTCAGCTTACAGCACAAAATTACGCACGCATGCACGCACGCACGCACGCACACACACACGCACACACACACACACACACACACACACACACACACACACACACACACACACACACACACACACACACACACACACACACACTGTAGTTACACGGAAAAAAGGCACTACAGAACTTTGTTTTGTATGTGTGAAAGAGCATGAATGATGGTTTACACAGAAAATCATCAACTAAAAGATGTTACCAGCTGCACTGAAGGTCATAGACGAGCGGTTAAAAAAAATATTCTGTCAACAAATCATCCATTGCATTTTTAAATATCTCTCTTACCAAGTCTGTGATTTTATTCCCAGAGTGCTAAACAAGAATATTCAGAACACAAATGTCAATGATATGCTTGTATGAGCCGCAAACAAATTACAGTTAGTATTGTCAGTTATTCTGGTCTCTTTTGATACCATGTACCCACCAGTCTACCCCCCTTCTCCGAAGATTGCAGAGAATAAAGTGAAAAAAATCACAGTAGTAAACTCAAGAATTCTTACAAAGGAAGAAGGCGGGAGGGGGCTGGGGTGGAGATGGGGTGTTGGTCACTTGTTGTACAGTACTTTATGGTTCAAAGTCGACTCGAAGGTGTGTGGAGGGGTGATGGGGTGGGGGGTGGTGGCCACTTGTATAGTATTCTGTGGTTCAAAGTCGTCTTGAGGGTGGAGGTGGGAGTGGTGTTGGCCACTTGCTGAACAGTACTTTGTGGTTTCAAAGTCATCTCGAAGGTTTGTGGGGGGTGGGGGGTGGGGGGTGGGGTGTTGGCCACTTGTGCATAGTATTTTGTGATTCAAAGTCGTCTTGAGGGTGGGGGTGGAAGGGGAGTGTTGGCCACTTGTTTGTGTAGTACTTTGTGGTCCAAAACGTCTGGGGGGGGGGGGGTGGGCGAGATGGGGGTGTTGGCCACTCGTTGTATAGCACTTTGTGGTCCAAAACTCCTTGGGGGTGGGGGGGGGGGGGGGGTGGGGGTGGGAGATGGGGGTGTTGGCAACTTGTTTTTGTATAGTACTTCGTGGTCCAAAATGTCTTGGGGGTTGGGGGTGGGAGATGGGGGTGTTGGCCACTTGTTTGCATAGTGCTTTGTGGTCCAAAATGTCTTGGGGGATGGGGGTGGGAGATGGGGGTGTTGGCCACTTGCTGCATAGTACTTTGTGGTCCAAAATCGTCCCTTGACGTGACAGTGCAGCGCATGGTGACTCTGCTCTCTGTCGTCAACACACTGACACTACACCGACAGTATCATACTTCGGGAAACATTATCCATTGTTGATTGTGAAGGATGTATGCCTGCTTGCTATATTCACTTAATTGTTAGCTTTTTTCACCAACGTGTGTGTGTGTGTGTGTGTGTGTGTGTGTGTGTGTGTGTGTGTGTGTGTGTGTGTGTGTGTGTGTGTGTGGCACGCGTGCATGCGTGCATACGTGTGTGTGTGCGTACGTGCGTGCGTGCGTGCTGCGTGCGTGTGCGCGCGCGCGCGCGCGCGTGTGTGTGTGTGTCTGTGTGTCTGTGTGTTGTCAGTACAACTTTGAGTTAATCTGACAATAAATTGGTTTCAGTCAGTCAGTGTGTGTGAGAAAGATGGGGGGGTGGGGGGGGGGGGGGGGGGGGGGGGTGGGGGGTCATATGCTTGCAAGTCCGTAGAGTACTTTTTATTGCACAACATGCCTATCTTTATTGGTAATTTTTTTTTCAAAGAGAGGACGAAGGAGTGAACGAGGAATAACGTTTTTGAAACAATTATTTTCGTTTGTACTTTTTCCCCACATTTCTCACTTGATCTATATTGATAACATATCTCAATACATCAGAGCTCATGAGGTCATTACTTTCATACATTCAGGGGTGGGGGGTCAAAACTGTTCTCTCTTTATATGTGTTATTTTTGCTACCTTCACATTTCACTGTCGGATAGGTTATTTCTTTTCTGGTGTTGATTTCCAAACCGCAGACAATTTCTTTTGTTCCTAATTTCCCGATTGTGGACAATATTATTTCCGTTTTGTTGTTGATTTCTTTTTGTTCTTGTTGTTATCGTTGGCGTTGTTGTTATTGATATTGCTGCTGATGATGTGCTGCTGTCTCCTCTTCAGAACCACTTCAGCTGATTGAAGTCCACGTCGCTCATTCTGGCTCTTCTTCCACAGCCACATCCTGGACTGTAGTTTCAAAGCTCCGGCACCGCATATCCACAGAGAGTAGTCAATGTCGACACGAGACAACCCACAAGAGGAGACACTGCATTGCTGCCGAATCACCACGGTGGTGTTGAGTGGTGCCTGTTCTAACTGAATTGTGAGGCCAGGATTTTTTTTAAGCTGTTAAACTTATTCTTTAACCCTCAGTAGAGATCATTCTGACTTGGCTTGACTTGATTTGACTTGAATTGATTTGAACATACGCAGGACACCACCTAACCTGCCCTCTACTGACAAGGGTAATTGTTTAGTGGCGGAGTTAGCGTGACTGAGCTGGAAGGTACCACCATGTATATTCAGCGACAGTCCCATGAGGTTGCCGATACCGCGACCACGACACGAACTCGCTAGGGTATGCACGTACACAGGAGATCAAAACTGAGGTCACCATGGGAGCAGAGCATTTAAGGGAAACAGATACTGACGCTTTTGTTTTTAATGTTGTCTGATGAGGATGATGCTAACTGAATAGGAGGAGAAGGACGACGACGATGATGATGGTGATAACGATGATGATGACGACGACGACGATAACGACGACTGTGATGATGATGATGATGATGATGATGATGATGATGATGATGATGATGACGACAACGACGACGACGACGAGGATGATGATGATAATGATGATGACGACGACGACGATTATGATGATGATGACGACGACGACGACGACGATGACAACGATGACGATGATGATGATGATGATGATGATGATGATGATGATGATGATGACGACGACGATGATGATGATGACGATGATGATGATGATGCTATAATTCTGCTCTGGTCTGAAACTGCTTGACAGGACATTCATAATACAACCCGGCTTCAACCAAGCATCATGGATACAGACACCTGAAGTGTCAGGAAATTTAAGCACCACACACATCCATTAAGTTGATGGAACTCGACTGTGTAGCGCCCAGTCCTCTTAGTTGAACCCACAGCAAACTCAACTCTGGGTAGGAGCACATCAGGGCAGAAAAATCCAAGAATGAAAATGTCTTTGATGGAAATCGAACGCACGACCACCAGCCTCGGAACCTAAACTGTTAACCACTGCGCCACAGCGACCGGTGTTGTTGATTTCATACTCATTGACAGTTTCTGTTTTATGATTGACAGTTTCTGTTTGTTGTCATACTCATTATGGACAGTGTCTGTTTTGTGACTGACAGTTTCTGTTATGTGATTTAAGTTTTTTGTTTGTTAATGTCATACTCATTGACAGTTTTTGTTTGTAAATTCCATACTCATTGACAGTCTCTGTTTTGTTATTGACCGTTTCTGTTTTGTGATTAACAGTTTCTGTTTGTATTTGGAAGTTTCTGTTTTGTGATTGACAGTTTCTGTTTTGTGATTGACAGTTTCTGTTTTGTGATTGACAGTTTCTGTTTGTTAATGCCATTCTCATTGACAGTTTCTGTTTTGTGATTGACAGTTTCTGTTTGTGATTGACAGTTTCTGTTTTGATTGACAGTTTCTGTTTTTTGATTATCAGTTTCTGTTTGTTAATGCCATACTCATTGACAGTTTCTGTTTTGTGATTGACAGTTTTTGTTTTGTGATTGACAGTTTCTGTTTTGTGATTGACAGTTTCTGTTTTGTGATTGACAGGTTCTGATTGTTAATGTGCATATACCCATTGACAGTTTCTGTTTTGTGATTGACAGTTTCTGTTTTGTGATTGACAGTTTCTGATTGTTAATGCCATACTCACTGACACTTTCTGTTTTGTGATTGACAGTTTCTGTCTGTTAATGTCAAACTCAGTGACAGTTTCTGTTTTGTGATTAACAGTTTCTGTTTGCTAATATCATTACTCAACAACGACAGTTTCTATTTTGTGATTGACACTTTCTCTTTTGTGGTTGATTTTCTGATCATGGACACTTTTAGTACTGTTACTATAATTACGTCGTCATGTTGGTTTCCAGCGTGGATGACTGCAAGCCGAAACAGAAACAAGAGCAAAAAAGAAGGAAGGGGGGGGGGGGGGGGGGGACTTGGCCGCCATATGAAAGAACAAACAAATCACAAAACAAATGCATCACGTTTCGACCTATTGGGTCTTCTTCAGGCAGGACAAATAACATTCAAGACAATGAAAATCAGGGACGAACAATCACGGAGCCTATGTTTTCGATATAGGTACAAATTTGGTGTTGGGTGGACAAATGAAACGACGAAATGGTATTAAGGGCGAAAAAGCTGAAGAGCAGGAGATACAGGTTATCATCATCATCACCATCATCATCATCATCATCATCATCATCATCATCATTATCATCATAACAAAAAAACAACAGCAACGACAACAATAATATTGATATAGAAGAAGAAGACGACGAAGACGAAGGAGAAGAAGCACAATAATAATAATAATAATAACGGTGATGATGATGATGATGATGATGATGATGATGATGATGATGATTATATAACAAGAATAATAATAAGAATATTATTGATAATAGAAATAGCACTACTTATAATAATGGTAATAATTATATATTATGATGATAATAAAAATAATAATAATATATAATAATAATAATAATATAACGATGATAATATTGGTTTTATAATCATATCATAATAACTATGTTAACAATGATGATCATTTACAAAGCAGGGTGCATATACCAGCTTGAAGACATGATGACAGCAATCAGGTACCGGATGAAATGTGTTCCATTTACAGCATTTGATTTCCATGTGTATCTTCTTGTTCTCTGAACTTTTTTTTATCGTACTTTATTTGTCCACGTGTGTTTCTTCTTCTTTTTCT
>JADBJO010000760.1:297175-329675 GCA_016801955.1 Conus betulinus | reverse complement strand
TCGCCAAAACCTTGGAAGCTGTCTCTTTCGGATTCTTGATTTATTAGTATGTAAGGCTTTTTCAGAAATTCAAAGAAAGAAGATATGAGCCTGGAAACATCTCTGTCTCTCTCTCTCTCTCTCTCTCTCTCCCTCTCTCTCTCTCTCTCTCTCTCTCTCTCTCTCTCTCTCTCTGTGTGGTTGATTTATTAATTAGTACTAACAATTCTTAAGATGCTGAGTTCCAAAAATAAGGGAGACATGAGCTTGAAAGTATTACACACAAACAAACACGCACATGCATAGACGCGCGCGCGCGCGCGCGCGCACGCATGCCCGGACGTACGCATGCACGCACACACATGAAGGAAGGGACCAGTGGAAGGAGTTGACGACGTCGCAGCCAGAAAGGCATACACAAAGCATTTGTAATTGTTACGGATGGAATGGGTGGTGTCTGTAGGTGTCTGACTGTCCGACTCTCACACAGAAATTATGGATACATGCACGACTTTTCCAATGCCACAGACACACCCACACCCGAACATTGACAGCCAGGCAACAGAACAACAACACTTTTTTTGTTTTTGTTTTATGCTACCCTAGCCATCAGACAAACATATGTAATAAATGCAAGATCATCAATAGTCGGCACGCCACCCATAAGGAGTACACACAAAATATATCTATATATAACTGGCTATTTGCTAGCGTTGCTGATTCCAACGACGACGTAGACGATGACGACGACGAAACGATGAAGAGGACGAAGACGACGAGACGATGAAGATGATAAAGACGACGTCTACAGCGTCAAGTCCGACACAGGACTAATAGAACTTCAGAGCTGTGGCTCAAAAAAATCACTACTACACTCACGGCATCTCTGCCGGCGACAATGCAACAGTCTCACACAGGAGCTGTGGCTCACACACTAACACAGAACGCAGCGACGGCCTAGCCAACAGGTCGCTGGTTCAAAACTCGGGAGCAGCGCTCTGGCTTGGCAGCAGCGGCGTCTCCAGCCCAACTGGCTCAGCGGGTAGTCGGTCCCGGGCGCAGTGGCAGGCAGGGTAGTTATCGGCACTCAGGCCGGCTTCTCCACGCCGACACAGGGCGGAGAACAAGGGGGTAGACACAGCTACGGCCCCGACCCTCAGACAATGGCAGCCAGTCCCCTTCAGACCAGGGTACACTTCTACCTGGGGGAAACTGATTAACTACCTTGATTATCATGGCTACTATACATTACAATCAAAACTACATTCATATTCATTAGCTGCATCCCATTTCACTAGAACTTGAGACAAACATCAGCATATACTTTCTTCTACACTACAACATTCCTTTTCCGGAATCATAACACTACAACACATTCCCTTTTCCCGGAATCATAACACTACACAGGAAAGGATTTCAATATAAACCTTTCAGAATCTAGTTTTCCAAATTGGGGAAAGGATTCCCACCTAGACCCTCTTCAATAAAACCATCAATGCAATTCATTACACACAATTAATGATTACTTTTCATCGAACTATAAATGTCACACGAAAAAAAATTTTAGTGTTCATTTCTTTTTCTTGTAACACGACACGAATGTTCATTTCATTTTATATAATCACCAGATTTTAAAAGTTTTTTTTTTTTTCCAAAAGATTCAACTACTTTCAATATATGTAAGGGAAAGATTTCCACCCACTCTTGTTTACCAACACACAACTATTCAATATTCATATCAAGAGTGAATTAAATACTTATCCACATCAAAAATAAAAACCAGTATATATCAAGTCTCTGTCGCTCACTCTGTGAGCTTATTATCCATAGCATCAAAACTCTCCCTCTTCTCGCAAACCACATCAAACCTTTTTTCATCATGAAGTTTATACCTAGTTAAGTCATAGAATAAAAAATCAATTTTTTTCTGAAGACCACTTCCTTGAACACTCACTTCCTCTATTCATGTTTTCCGAAATAATTTTTCGCTTTGCTACCCTATCAAGTCATAGAATAACAGAACACAACAAATACTTTAGTTTTCTAAACAAAAAACCTTCACAGTGCGCTGAGGAAGTTTCAGTCGCCCTAAACGGGAATACGGTTTCGGTTTGCTAGTAGATAAATATTGAATGATAAATACCTGACTGCCACCAAAACAGATTGGAGTCCCTCTTCGGCTTCTGGGTAGTTGCGTTGCCAGAATCACTGCAGAGACTGCCTAACCCGTTTCAGCTCGCCCGGCTTTAACAGTGCGCAGGTGAGCAGCAGTCAGGTAAACTTTTCAACCGGCTTCCGGACGACTACCTTCCGGTTAGCCCGTTGCACAAAAATGTGTGTGACTGGACGGGAAACGGTCCGTCACAGTAATCCTGTTAAAACGAAGGCACCGAATGCCACACAATTATACGTTTGAGATCCTGTGTTGGAAATGCTCTCCCCTATTCAGACTGGTGAAGGACAGACACGACCACACGCTGACTGTTTTTTCAATTGTTTGAATATGTTTTCAACTCTCTATGTTTCCACATCATGCTGACTGTTTTCAATTGTTTGATTATGTTCATTTCTACATCATGCGACTGTTTTTTCAACTCTTTACGTTCGTTTCCACATCATGCTGACTGTTTTCAACTCTTTGATCACGTTCGTTTCCAAATCATGCTGACTGTTATCAACTCTTTGATCGCGTTCGTTTTCACATCATGCTGACTGTTTTCAACTCTTTATGTTCGTTTCCATATCATGCTGACTGTTTTCAACTTCTTTCGCGTTCGTTTCACATCATGCTGACTGTTTTCAACTCTCTTTCCATGTTTTTCAACTCTTTTATGTTCGTCCATATCATGCTGATTGTTTTCAATTCTTTTTCAACTCTTTATGCTCGTTCGTCATGCTGACTGTTTTCAACTCTTTATGTTTGTTTCCACGTCACGCTGATTGTTTTCAACTCTTAATGTTCGTTTCCACATCACGCTGATGTTTTTTCAACTTTATGACTGTTCGTTTCCACATCATGCTGACTGTTTTCAACTCTTTATGTTCGTTTACACATCATACTGATTGGTTTCAACTTTTTTTCATGTTTGTGTTTGTTTACGCATCATGCTGTTTGTTTTTAACTCTTTCTGTTTGTTTCCACATCATACTGTTTGTTTTCAACTGTTTGAATATGTTCGTTTCAAACATCATGCTGACTGTTTCAAACTCTTTAACTCTTTAGTTTACATCATCATGCTGTTTGTTTTCAACTCTTTATGTTTGTTTCACACATCATGCTGATTGTTTTCAATTGTTTGAATATGTTCGTTTCCACATCATGTTGATTCTTTGCAACTGTTTGTGTTCGTTTCGTTTACACATTATGCTGTTTGTTTGTTTTCAACTCTATATTCGTTTCCATATCATGCTGACTATTTTCAACTCTTTATGTTTGTTTCCATATCATGCTGACTGTTTTCAACTGTTTGAATATGTTCGTTTCCACATCATGCTGGCTATATTCAACTCCTTATGTTCGTTTCCACATCCTCCTGATTGTTTTCAAACTGTTTGAATAAGTTCGTTTACACGCCATGCTGATTGCTTTTTTTTTTTTTTTTTTTTTTTTTTTTGACTGTTTGATTGTGTTCGTTTACACATCATGCTGACTGTTTTTGACTGTTTGATTGACCTCGTTTACACATCATGGTAATTGTTTTTAATTGTTTGATCGTGTTCGTTTGCACTTCATGTTGATTATTTTCAGCTGTTTGATTGTGTTCGTTTACACTTTATGGTAGTTTGCTTTCAACTGCCTGATCGTGTTCGTGTACATATACTGTTTACAACTGTTCGATTGTGTTCGTTTACACATCATGCAAATTATTTTCAACCGTATGATTGTGTTCGTTTACACATTATGCTAATTATGTTCAAGTTTTTGTGTTCATTTACACATCAAGCTAATTTTCAACGGTTTAGTTGTGTTCGTTTACACTTCATGCTAATTTTCAACGGTTTAGTTGTGTCACACACCATGCCAATTTTCAACGATTCAGTTGTGTTCGTTTACACACCATGCCAATTTTCAACGGTTTAGTTGTGTTCGTTTACACACCATACCAGTTTTCAACGGTTTAGTTGTGTTCGTTTACACATCATGGTAATTGTATTAACTTCTTTGAACGTGTTCGTTTTCGGCGAACATTAACCTCTTCATGGTCAACTTCAAGGTCATTTCAACCCGTGATACAACGTTTCTTGTAACAAAGGTAACGTGTGACACACAAAGAAATGGATGGGGGAAAAAAACAAGGGAATCACACAACAAAGATAAGTCTGTGGATTACTGAGAACTAGCGGTGTCATCCGATGTTTGGAAACAGATACTGTTAGATTAGTTTTGAATTGAAAACAGATGCATTGTTGGAGCATGTGCGCACTGGACGCAAATTCGTCATTGATCAGTGGGAAATGCAGTGTGATTTGACCGTCGTTGAGCAGTGGGAAATGCAGGTGTGATTTGACCGTCGTTGAGCAGTGGGAAATGCAGTGTGATTTGACCGTCGTTGATCAGTGGAATTTACAGTGTGATTTGACTGTTGGGGTAAAGAGTGTCTCACTCCCACATCGCCAAAGTCCGAGAAGATACATAAGATGTTCTTTCTAACAGACAACTAGAAAAATAAATATTCCTTGAAACATTGCTGGTGGTCTGTTTGCCATTTTTTGTCCAATAAGCGAAGCCAGGGGACTTATTGAATTCTTTCTTTTTTTTATACTATAGAATACGTGTGGTAGCACAATTTTCAGCTTCTTGAAATGAAGACTCACACATAAGAATACACTTACACTTAGGAACCGGAGAGGAAGTATTCGTACTGCGCTGTTTGTGAAAAGGTACGGCTTGACGGTAGCAATTCTCTTCTGATGGAGATGAAAGGTGCAACAAACTGAAAGTATTCTATCATCCATAGACAAAACGTCCTCAGACAGAAGACCTGTGTATCATTCTAAATCGAGTGTTTTTTTCCCCTGTTTCCTTTTCCCAACCCTTTTCATCGTTTCTGCTCCCTGATTCTTTTTTTCCCAACTCGTTTTTCTGGCCATTCCCTGTGATTGTATTTCCAACTCGTTTTCTGGCCATTCCCTGTGATTGTATTTCCCAACTTTGTTTTCTGGCCATTCCCTGCCATTTCCCAACTCGTTTTTCTGGCCATTTCCTGTGATTGTATTTCCAACTCGTTTTTCTGGCCATTTTCCTGTGATTGTATTTCCCAACTCGTTTTTCTGGCCATTCCCTGGTGATTGTATTTCCCAACTCGTTTTCTGGCCATTTCCTGTGTATTGTATTTCTCAACTCGTTTTTTGGCCATTCCCGGTGATTGTATTTCCCAACTCGTTTTCTGGCCATTTCCTGTGATTGTATTTCCCAACTCGTTTTCTGGCCATTCCTGGTGATTGTATTTCCCAACTCGTTTTTCTGGCCATTCCCTGTGATTGTATTTCTCAAACTCGTCGTTTTCCGGCCATTTCCTGTGATTCTTCTTCCCAACTCTTATTACTGGTTCTTTGTATTTGTATTCTTGTCCTTGGTTCATTTCCCTGACTCATGTTCCTGATTCTTTTCCCAGATTCTGTTCTCTGGTTTGTTTGTGTTTTTCCTTGGATCTTCCCTCTGACACTCTCCCCTCTTTCATTTCCTAGGGTCTTGTCCCTTACTTTTATTCCGGCCTGGTGTCTTTGGCCTGACTTCATTCCATGGTTCTTTCCCTTGATTATTTCCCCTGTTTCCTTTCCTGGTTCTTTGTTTTTCTTTTTGCTTTTGTGTTTTTTTGTTTTTTTGTTTGTTTGTTTTTTCAGTTTTTCAGTTTCTCTTTCCTCTGCTTTTTCCGTCTTTCCTTAACGTGCACATAAAACTGGTTTTCAAGTCGTTGGGGCAGAGAAAATTTTTGTTGTTGTTTTTGTTTTTGTTTTTGCGGCAGTTTGTTTTTGTTTGTTTGTTTGTTTATCAGTTCTAAAACACTTTCAGGCACAGTTTTGTTTACAAGAGCATGGTGGTCAGACTATGGTAAGTTTTGATAAATGGCATTCCGGATGAGACATCAACCTCCGCTCTGTATATAACAGGGTCGTGTTCTGTCTTGCAGTGAAACATCAGGCTCGCTCAACTGGATGGAGAACGTGTGAATTAATTAGTTCAGCCGTGTAGCAGAACGGGAAGAGAGAGAGAGAGAGAGAGAGAGAGAGAGAGAGAGAGAGAGAGAGAGAGAGAGAGAGAGAGAGACAGACAGACAGACAGACAGACAGACAGACAGGCAGACAGACAGACAGATGGGGGGAAGGCACGGGGAGGAGGTGAGGGTGGGGGTGGAGGTGCTGGAAGAAGGAAGTGGTGAGTGGTTTTTACAGTAAGCTGACAGGCACGGAGATGAACCAGGAGCTGAAGTGTGTGTGTGTGTGTGTGTGTGTGTGTGTGTGTGTGTGTGTGTGTGTGTGTGTGTGTGTGTGCGAGCGTGCGTGCGTGCATGTGTGTGTGTGTGTGTGTGTGTGTGTGTGTGTGTGTGTATGTGTGTGTGTGTGTGTGTGTGTGGGGTGTGTGTGCGTGTGTGTGTGTGTGTGTGTGTGTGTACATGTATGTGTGTGTGTGTGTGTGTGTGTGTGTGTGGAGGGGAAAGGGCCGGTTCCCTTAATGGACAGCTGCCTGGCAGCTCTTCACGCGGCCCTCAAAGCGCACACACACACACACACACACACACACACACACACACACACACACACACACACACACACATCACACACACACACACACACACACACACACACACACACACACACACACACACACACACACACACTAGCACGGAAGGGGGGAGGATCAGGGGGAGGGGCGATGGCGAAAAGACAGCGTGAGAGAGAGTGGGGGGAGGGGGAGGAGCGATAGATGGCCAAGTTGGCGTCGGTACTAATGATGAGTGGCATTTCATTAGAGACAGACAGGGAAATCGTTACACGTTAAGGACAACCGCTCACACACAGGACATCATTACCCCGTTTGGGAATAATTTGAAACAGGACATCATTATTACACTGGAAATAATGAGTGGCATTTCATTAGAGACAGACAGGGAAATCGTTACACGTTAAGGACAACCGCTCACACAGGATATCATTACCCCGTTTGGGGATAATTTTGAAACAGGACATCATTATTACACTGGAAATGATGAGTGGCATTTCATTAGAGACAGACAGGGAAATCGTTACACGTTAAGGACAACCGCTCACACAGGACATCATTACCCCGTTTGGGGATAATTTGACACAGGACATCATTATTACACTGGAAATGATGAGTGGCATTTCATTTAGAGACAGACAGGGAAATCGTTACACGTTAAGGACAACCGCTCACACAGGACATCATTACCCCGTTTGGGGTTAATTTGACACAGGACATCATCATTTTCCCATGGAAATGAATTCAACACTGGAGACATCGTTAGTTCTTTGGAAATAACTTCCATATATACCATCATAATTCTATGGAAATGATCACTATTCCATGGGAAATAACTTCCATATATGACATCATAATTCTATGGGAACGCTTTTACATATAGGATATCACTATTCCATGGCAAATAACTTCCGCACAAGACATTATCATTCCACTGAAAACTGGTTCTACACAAGGCATCATTATTTATCTGGCATGATTCTTCTGCTGGCATCATTATTCTACTGGTATTGATTTCCATGCCGGGCATCAATATTCCGGTGGAAATAATTTCTACACAGGACTTCATTATTCCACTGGGAGTAAATCCCACAGTATAAAATCATTCCACTGGGAGTAAATCCCACAATATAACATTCTTCCACTGGGAGTAATTCCATACAGGACATCATTCTTCCACTGGGAGTAAATCCCACAGTATAACATTCTTCCACTGGGAGAAAATCCCACACAGTATAACATTCTTCCACTGGGAGTAAATCCCACAGTATAACATTCTTCCACTGGGAGTAAATTCCAAAGTATATCATCATTCTTCCACTGGGAGCAAACCCCACACAGTACAACATTCTTCCATTGGGAGTAAATCCCACACAGTGTAACATTCTTCCACTGGGAGTATATCCCTCATAGGACATCATCCTTCCACTGCGTGTACATTCCATTCAGACCATTTGTCATGTAATGCGGAGCGATATTTCGTATGCTACGCGATTACATGAGACAGTACAGATTAAGAAAAAGATTATTGATTCGTGCGTTACACTATAGGTTAGTCCATTTTGTATCCATTTCCTGATTTTTTATTTCAAATTTTGAAATAATTTTGTTTTGTAACCCTCCTTTATTTTTATTGCAACTTTGATTTATACCAACCGTTTGGTTTGTGTGTTGAGTAAGAGCAGGGTTCTGGTGATGCGAAACCTATTTCTGGTCGTTCTCCTTATATCCCCAAGATGCCTGTCTTTGATGAAAACAAAGATGAGATTGATGCATTTTTGTTTAGATTTGAGAGTCATGCTACTTCTTTCTTGCGAGTGGCCAAAGATAAGTGGGTATTGTATATTGCGTCTCTTTTCAAGGGCAGTGCGTTGACGCTGTATCATTCTTTGGCAGCGAAGGATACTTTAACATGGGATGAACTTAAGGATGAATTACTTAAGCGTTACCGGTGTACCGCCGAAGGATTTCGCGAGAAATTCCGTACCGTGCGTCCGGAGAAAGGCGAGTCATTTCCTGCGTATTTGATTCGGTCTGCGCATTTTCTTGATCGGTGGATTGACTTGTCCAAAACTAAAAAGGATTATGCGGAACTTCGTGATCTGTTTTTTTGCGTGAGCAGATTTTGAACAGCGTTTCAAAGGACTTGGCTGTTTTTCTAAAGGAAAGGTCGGTCGCGAGCGCTGAAGAAATGTGCGAGCTTGCGGAACACAGTACAGGACTGCGCATCCTGATCGGACGTTTGCCCGCAAGGGAACGGACACGGTTTTTGATGTAAATGTCGCTTCCTTCGCACATCACCAAAACAGTGTTGGTTCAGACCGTGGATTTGGCTCTTGGCGTTCAAATCAGAACCGTAATCGTTACCGTGGAGGTCAAAATTCCCGCGGTGGTCAAAATTCTCGTAGCGGACGGGATCATGGCAGCCGGTTTGAAACATTCTGCTACCGTGGTGGTCAGCAGTCTGGTCATTTTGGGTGCAAATACCGGTACACCTAGAGGTGGTCAAACAGCGTCTAACTCTCGGTATCCGCGTAACCGTGGCCGACAGCGTGGACAGGCTCATAATACCTCAGGTACACCCGCAGGTTGTTACAATTGTGGTTGCTGGTTTCATAAAGCTCGGGATTGTCCATCTGTAGAGCAGTCAGCAGTGAATGTCGCGGGTATGTCAGACAATGTTTCGGATCCATCTACTGTAGCCCATTCGATGGTGTCACATGTTAACACTGACGGCTTACTGGTTGAGTCAGGAACTGTCAATGGGTTTCACTGTTCTGTGTGTTGAGGGACACAGGTTGCACTACTGCGGGAGTGCGCCGTTCTTTTGTTCTTCCCACACCAGTTCACTGGTGTGAAGAACAACATTGTCGTTCTTTTGGAGGGTAAGATTGAGGTTTTCCCTCTTGCTGTGGTCTCAGTTAGTACACCTTACTTTGAGGGTGAGGTGCTTGCCTGTGTTATTGAGAACCCAGTAACGGATCTCATTCTTGGTAATCTTCCAGGTGTTACTTCAGCATGTTCAGGTGCTGGTGGATCTTTTGTCCCATGTAATGTGACTACTCGTTTACAGGCAGACAGACGGAGAAACAGTTGCCTGTACCGTTGTCAGTGCCTGATTTGTCTGTGCTGGATGTACAGCCTAAGGAATTTGCTGCTATGCAGAAGCGTGATGCCTCTTTGAGTCACTTGTTCTCTTCAGTTGTAACTGAGGTACCTTCCCCCCTTTGACTAAGCCTGTTTTTGTTTTTTTTTTATGATGTTCTATGTCGCTTGGTCAAGGACAAGGGTGAAGTTAAGCGTCAGGTGGTAGTTCCTCAGGAGTTACGTAACGTTGTGCTTCATACTGCGCATGACAGCATTTTTTCTGGTCATTGTGGGATCAGACGTACTCTACAACGAGTTCTTGCATCGTTCTTTTTTTGGCCAGGAGTGTCTCAGTCAGTCAAGGAGTATTGTCGTTCATGTGATACTTGTCAGAAGACTGTGTCTCGTAACCGCGTCCCCTTGTGCGCCGTTGCACAAGATGCCGTTGGTTTCAGTACCTTTTGAGAAGGTAGGTAGCGATGGATTTGGTTGGTCCTTTGGAGGTGTCGTCTTCTGGCTTTCGGTACGTTCTGACGTTGGTGGATACAGCTACTCGGTTTCCAGAGGCTGTCCCACTCAAACGTATTGATACAGTCACTGTGGCGGAGGCTCTTCTTTCTATTTTCTCAAGGTATGGTTTGCCTTCCGAAATTCTTACTGATTGTGGTACTCAGTTTGTTTTTGGACCTGATGAAGGAAGTGTACCGTCTGTTGTCTATTTCTTCTGTTACCACTACTCCATACCACCCTCAGTCTAACGGGATGGTGGAAAGGTTTAATGGCACCTTGAAGTCCATGCTGAAGAAGGTTTGTCGTGACTGTCCCAAGCAGTGGGATCGGTACATTCCGGCTGTTCTGTTTGCATATCGGGAGTTGCCGAATATGACTTTAGGGTTTTCTCCTTTTGAGTTACTTTTCGGTCATTCACCCCGTGGTCCTATCGCTTTGTTAGCTGATAAGTGGACTGGCACACAGATGACTGACGATGACAAAAACGTTTACCAATATGTACATGACTTGCACAATCGGATACTGGACAGTTGTGCTCAGGCACAACAGACCGCTGACAGTCAGACCGACAAGTATAAGGTGTACGCAGACAGAAAGAGCTCTCCTCGTTCATTGAAAGTGGGTGATCAGGTTCTTGTTTGCTTTCTGATGAACAGAATAAGTTGAAGGTTTCCTGAAAAGGTCCTTTTCTTGTGAAGGAAAAGTGTTCACCTGTCAACTATCGTATTGACATGCATGGAAAGTCCAAGGTTTTCCACATCAATATGTTGAAAGAGTATGTGGTTCGGACGAATGTTGCTGTCAATTTCGACCCGGCGATTGTACAGGATGTACATTGTTCCTCTGTAGGAGTTGTACAGGATGTACATTGTTCCTCTGTAGGAGTTGTACAGGATGTGAGTGACGATGACGTTTCATTACCTACCTTGTCTGTTCAAGGCGAGACATTTCGTGATGTAAAGGTTGCTCCTGAGTTGTCAGACACTCAAAAGTCTCAGTTGATGAGTGTTTTGGAGATATTGAGGTGATCCATGGATAAAAAAGTGTTGATTCCTTTGATGAATATACTTTGTGCATTTGATATGTATATATAGTACTTCTGGTTTTGGGTTCCTCTGTGGGGTATCCTTTTGCAAGATTTCTCCGTTGGAAAAATCTTACCCCGGGAAGGGGGGGTCATGTAATGCGGAGCGATATTTCGTATGCTACGCGATTACATGAGACAGTACAGATTAAGAAAAAAGATTATTGATTCGTGCGTTACACTATAGGTTAGTCGTGTGATACAAGGGAGAGTACTGACTGAGCGTGGCCCAGGGTTTGAGTGAAATTTTTAACACTGTTCACGCGATTTGAATATAAACAGGCGTTGGCCTGTATCGGTGCGCACTCTGAGAATGGAACAGATGATTTAGTTGGAAGAAGAGGCGGACTGTGCCCAATGATAAAGGCAGAGGCCTAACACATACAGAAGTATGTGAATTGTAGTTGAATGACCGGTACTCAAGCCCTGGGCCGACTCCCCGTGCGGTAGAGGAGACTGGAGATCGGGCACTAAGGTGGATGGCTGGGGGCTGCGCGCGCGTTCCCGGGCCAAGCTCCGATCCGCGGGAAGATCCAGGTTGGGCAAGAGTTTGTCGCCGACCAGTAGTTGTGATGTGTATGGGATCCCCGCACAGAGGAAGCCAGTTCCGGACACCACAGAGAGTGTGTGTGGACACTTGCAGTAAGTAAACCTGCAAAATCAGTAACGTGTGCAGAAGAAGAGTGCTTGTTTGGCTGCACCAGCTGAAAGACAAATAATGAAAATATATACGCTTTGATTGATGCCAGAGTAAAAAAAAAACCCATGGGATTTTAAAAGATGAAGGAGGGGATGAGTCAAAATTGACCTTTGTTTGCGCCTTATGTGTATGGAGTGGATGCAGTTGTGTGCGGAGGAAAGACGTCAGGTTCGTGTGTATGTGCGTGCATGCATGGATATCGTACGTCTGACACCATTGTTTGTCCCGCTGGGAATTATTTTCACATGGGACATCGTTATGAAACAGACCTCAAATCCCACAAAGAACATCATTATTCTCCTGGAAATGACATCCAGAGAGGAATCTTTTTCAACTAAGAATAGCTTCCACACAAAGAGATTGGCGTCAGAATGTCTTCAGAGAAGACCCCATTTTCCCTCCTCAGACAAGTCCTGAACACGGGGGTCCGGGCCGAATCCAGGCCATTACTCCTAATGTCCGTCATCTGCCTGATCTTTTTCCTGGCGCAGCTGGGATTCGAACCCGCACCTTCTATACCAGAGGGCGTCTCAAGGCGTTGCCTTTTAAGATGGATGTCTTACCGACATAGCTATCGGACACTTGTCCTCAGTTGGGAAATGTGAGCCTTATGAAGTACACTTCTGTTCCTCCTCAATCAGATCCAGATGGAACTCTTTTCAGCCTCCTCTGCCACTGCCTGTAGGATTCTACTTCTCTTGTTTTCAAATATTTCTAAATATTGTATGAGATCAAAGCTGATGAGCAGGAAAACCCCCTTGCACTAAATTTTCTGTCGAGGACTTTGACTTGGAAACCAGATTCCCTCAAACTGCTGGCAAGACTGCCACACTTCTCTGTCTTTTGCTGATGCCAGCTTGCTCCGATGGCATCCCGACGGCACAGTAAGTTCAATCAAAGGCAATATTTTTTATGGCCCGAATGGAGTACAATATCCGATCTCATGCCAGTCTTTCTGATGATCACTGGGTGGTTTCCCCATTCTGGAAGATCTGCTGCGCATTCTCTGTCATCTGCTCCATCCTGCGGAACCTGCTTGCATGCTCTTGGGGTCACAGCTGTTGCAGATTTGTGGCCTCCTGGTGTGGATAAATTTGTTGCTGGAGCTTCTGGTGTGTGGTAATTCCTCCGTCAGTGCTGACAGCATTGCAGTCTCCTCAAGGACCTGGTTGTTTCTCCCCATTGGTACCTTCCCTGTGTAGGCTCTGCTTTGTTTAACTCGGTTCAGTTCTGTGTTTAATTCATGTTGCTTAAGCTCATACTCAGCCGACCGCAAAAGGGAATGTCAGGGCTGTCAGCTCAATAAAGTCACCTCTCAAAAAAAGATTACAAACCCGCGCACGCGCGCACACATATATACACAGACACGCGCGCGCGCGCACGCACACGCACGCACGTACGCACATACATATGAATCATTTTATTGCAAACTTTTGTAATAACTACAACTATGCAACCTGTCCATAAATGTTCAAAACGCCAACACACACACACACACACACACACACACACACACACACACACACACACACACACACACACACACACACACACATACATACATACATACATACATACATACATACTTACATGCATGCATGCATACATACATACATACATACATACATACATACATACATACATACTTACATACATGCATGCATACATACATACATACATACATACATACATACATACATACATACATACATACATACATACATACGTACGTACGTACGTACGTACGTACGTACATACATACATACATACATACATACATACATACATACATACATACATACATACATACATACATACATACATACATACATACATGCATGCATGCATGCACTAACAAGTCATTCAAACAGATCTTCTCTTTTAAAAAGAAAATCAATGAATGAGATAAAACGCCGGAATGTCGTTCAATTTTTCTTCCATGAAATCTCTTCAATCTGATTTTTTTTTAATGCTTATGTCTTCCAGAAACTAAAAAAACAAATCGCTTCAGGTGGGACATTTGTGAACAGGATTTTCATGGAGTCTGTTGTAAAGTGTCTAAGTCTCTGACCTGATGTAAGCCCCAACACTCTATAAGAACGTGTTTTTTTATAGTGAGGGGTACATCACACGGAATGCAACACGTAGTGTTTTCACCTTTCAAAGACGCCAGTGGGTGTCCAGAAGTGGACTGTGTGCAATCGGCACTGGGCAGTCTATCAGGGCGTTACATTGTGTGCTTGCCATGACACAGTGGACACGTGGGGTCATCTGACTTCCCTCAGTTTTCTCTATTTTTTTCTCTCCCCTCTCTTCAACAAATAATCAGAGTTTACACGTGTGCTGAAAGAGGGCAGATTTGAATGCAAACAATGACATGTTTGTCAGGCACGCACATATTTGGTATACACGTTTAAACTGGCCAAAAAAAAAGCTAGGAAAAAATATTGATACTAACAGTGACAACAACAACAACAACAACAACAACAACAATAGTGACAACAACAACATAATGAGTAATAATAGTGATGATGATGATGATGATGATGATGATGATGATGATGATAATAACAACAATAATAACAATAATAATCGCAAATGTCAAAGAACCGTAGTGTCTATGATGTCTGTAATCTCTAATTAATCATGCCACCTGTAGCACAGTGGGGGGGGGGGGGGGGGAAAAAAAAAAGACTTCCCTCGTTTTATCAGGTTTGAATGTGAAGGCAAGAGGTCCTACACAGAGCGGAGGATAACGCTGATCCTAACGTATGCTCCATGGCACCTTTCATTCCAGCTGAGCCTTCGTTTGGCGCGCGTTGTCCAGCGTGGTCCCCTGCCACTGTTGGCATTCCAGGACTGCCTCCTGGATCCTCTTGACACCCTCTTCTTTCTTTAGCTCCTGCATCATCTCTCTCTCTCTCTCTCTCTCTCTCTCTCTCTCTCTCTCTCTGTCTGTCTGTCTCTCTCTCTCTCTCTCCCTCCCTCTCTCTGTCTGTCTGTCTGTCTCTCTGTCTCTCTCTCTCTCTCTCTCTCTCTCTCTCTCTCTCTCTCTCTCTCTCTCTCTCTCTCTCTTTTGCTTTTGACCTCCACTGTTCTTTCTGTTGATCCCAGGCCCGGGCTGTTGGGTTGGGTTTGGGTTTCCACCGGAAGTATCTTCCATAGAGGTCTTCATCTTTCCATTGGAAATAAATTCTACAAGACGTCTCCTGAAATATCTTTCACGGGACTTCATCATTCCTCTGGAAATAGCTTCCACACATGGTGTCATTATTGTTCTGGGAGATAACCATCTTCTACATGACGTCTCCATTTCTCTTCAAATAGCTTGTACAGGACTTCACTATTTCTCTGGAAATAGCTTCCATACTGGGTAACATCATTCCTTTTGAAACAACTTCCACAGAATCCATCAATCTTCTAGAAATGAGTTCTACACTGGGCACCATTACTCCTCTGGAAACAGCTTTCATTATTCCTCTTGAAGGAACTCCCACAGACCTCCATTATTCTCCTAGAAATAACTTTTATACTGGACATCGTCATTCCTCAGGAAATAACGTTCACACTGTGCATCATTATGCCGCTGGAATGAGAACTACAACACTGTACATTCTTGTATCACAGGAAATAACTGTCACACTAGATATAGATTTGCACTGAAAATAGGTCCCACGCAGAACATAGATATTCCAGCGGAAATTCTTTTTTTTTTCACACACTCCTCCTGAACAACTTCCACCCGATACTCCTCCGGAAATATGATTCCACCCAGAACATCATTCATCCACTGATGGTCTCCACACTGGATATAAATGCTTCAGGAGAAAAGCACACAGAGAATTACTAAGGGGCATTCAATGGAAAAGAAGTGCAGAAGTTTCAGAAATGGTTTACGTTGATCCGCACTTACTTTGTGAATGGTTAATATTCTTCAGGAGAAAAATGTGTGAATGAAGGCAGATTATTTAGGAGAATTACAAATGGGGCAAACAGAGCTGAAAGGAAAAGAAACAGAAGAATTGTTAATATTCTCCTTATTTGATCAGCAGCTTACTTTGTGATTGTTGATATTCTACTTATTTAACAGAATATCGTGTGAATTGTTAATATTCTACTTATTTAACAGAATACTGTGTGAATTGTTAACATTCTACTATTTAAACAGATAAAGTGTGAATTGTTAATATTCTACTCATTTAACAGAATACCGTGTGAATTGTTAATATTCTATTCATTTAACAGAATACAGTGTGAATTGTTAATATTCTCATTATTTAACAGAATACCGTGTGAATTGTTCGTATTCTACTCATTGAAACAGAATACAGTGTGAATTGTTAATATTCTACTCATTGAGCAGAATACCGTGTGAATTGTTAATGTTCTACTCATTGAACAGAATACCGTGTGAATTGTTAATATTCTACTCATTGAACAGAATACCGTGTGAATTGTTAATGTTCTACTCATTGAGCACAATACAGTCTGTCCGCCTCCAGCCTGCAATCTCCTGTCATTGCTCTGTCTCCGCCGACACACCTCCAGGTACAGCGCTGTCTTCAGTTCTCTTCGCATTTTATGTAAATGACAGCAGGGGCACAGAAAACACTCCCATCATCAAATCCTCCATATATTCTAACATTGAAGATCCCTCGAATTATGACTGTGTTCTAGTAAAAAGGGAGGGGGGGGGGCTCTGCTTATGATGCAAAGAAAATGTTCTCGGTGGTATTAATTCAAAACCACATGAAGCGGTAGCTGAGTTCCGTACCTTTCCACCCTCACCATACATTAATTTTGATGGTCAAGCTGCTGAGAGGGAGGCCAAAATGCAAATATCTAGATACGGTTGTGGACAAAAAAAAAACATTCTTTAAAAAATTCTTTTTATTTGACAGGTATGCTGTTGCTGTCGTACTTTGGCTAAAAGACTCCAGGGATCATCCGAACAGCCGAAGCACTTGAACGCTATGGTACAAATGCATCAGCTAAGGGTGAGAACATTACGTGTGTGACCGCTTTTTGATCATCCCGCCACTTGGGCAGCCACTCTCCGACGTCTGGGGATTTTGGAGACTGATGGTGTTATGCTAGGAGCTTGTCACGATTGAAGACAATCCCCGCATAACTATGCTGAGCATAACATTTTGATGTAGCCTTGGTGTTCTAGGCGTGACAGGTATGTGAAATTATACACAAAAATTGTCAAAGGTTTGAGAATGTTTTGAATTATGTTGTGAGACTATGCAGTCAGGCCGTGGGTGTAGGGCAAACACATGTGTACGAGCCGTATGAGAAATGTGTAGTGCCAAAAGCTAGACAGACTGCAAGGGGTGATAGCCTGTTTTAGAGAAATAATACGAACTGACAATGAGGGTTGAATGAAGGGCCCGAAAATCTTTTATCCCTAGTTCATTTTTTTTCGTAAATTTTATGTGAGTTTGTCGTTTAACCCCGGTGCGTGAATAAATGAGTGAGAGTAGATCAGTCAGACTGTCATATTCTGTGTGTGTGTGTGTGTGTGTGTGTGTGTGTGTGTGTGTGTGTGTGTGTGTGTGTGTGCGTGTGTGTGTGTGTGTGTGTGTGTGCGTGTGTGTGTGTGTGTGTGTGCGTGCGTGTTGTGTGTGTGTGTGTGTGTGTGTGTGTGTGTGTGTGTGTGTGCGTGCGTGCGCGCGCGCGCGCGCGCGCGTCGCGCACCCATCACTCCACTAAGTATAAGTCCCTCGGAGGATATTATCATTTCGCTGGAGATGCATTCCTCACAGGACATCATCATTCCAGTGTGGATACAGGACATCAACTATAGCCGTGATCTAACAGGGACATATGATGGCGATGTTTTACTACATGCACATATAACAGCAGTGTTCTACCGTGGACAACTAATGCCACACTGCTCTGTCAGGGGCACATTAACGCAACAGTGTTCCAGTGGGGGCACGTACTATAGCAGTGTTCGTCACGGGACACACAATATAGCTGTGTTCTACAATGTACATGAATTATTGCAGCGTTCTACCGGGGACATATCACACCCAGCATTCTGTCAGAACATTGTAATGTACAGCAGTGTTCTACCAGGGACATATGATATAGCAGCGTTCTGCCTGGGACAGATGATATAGCAGTATTCTACCAGGGACATACAATACAGCAGTGTTCTACCTGGGACATATGATATAGCAGCGTTCTGTCTGGGACAGATGATATAGCAGTATTCTACCAGGGACATACAATACAGCAGTGTTCTACCAGGGACATATAATATTGAAGTGTTTTACTTGGAACATATAATATAGCAGTATTCTACCAGGGACATACAATACAGCAATGTTCTACCTGGGACATATAATAATATTGAAGTGTTTTACTTGGAACATATAATATAGCAGTATTCTACCAGGGACATACAATACAGCAGTGTTCTACCTGGGACATATAATATTGAAGTGTTTTACTTGGAACATATGATATAGCAGTATTCTACCAGGGACATATTATATAGCAGTATTCTACCAGGGACATACAATACATACTGCAGTGTTCTACCAGGTACATATAATATAGCAGTGTTCTGCCTAACGCAAACATATATAGTAATGTTCTACCATGGATATGTAATATAGAAGTGTTCTATTATGAACATATAGCGTGTTTCTCATTCCCATATATATAGGTGGGGGGGGGGGGGGGGGGCTTTATTTTAACGGCTTTCCCAAAGCCAGCAGTAAACAGATGTTTTGGAAAAGGAGAGAAACCCAAAACAGCAGAAAAAAAGAAAAAAAAAAAAAACAGAATAAAATGTGGAAAAATCCCCCCAACCCCCAACTCCAAACACCCCCCCCCCCCCCCCATTCACCCACCCCCATCCCAACCCTTGCTTATTTCCCGAACTAAGTGCACCAACAGAGGGTGTGTGTAGGGGGAAAGGTGGGGGGGGGGGGAGGGCCAAATTCAAGGCACATTCACTGTCCGCTGCCTTCTAGCAGCCTGCAAGTGAGGGAAGAGAAGCGAGGGCGTTGTGGCGTGAGGACAAACGACCATTAAGGACATCACGCACACAGTCCATAGGGGAGGGGAATGGGCCGCTCCTCTTTCTTCTGGCCGGCGACAAGCAATTTGGGCCCTGCCTTCTGCAGGCCGCGCTCTGATGAGGTGGTTGGTTTTTGGTGTGTGTGTGTGTGTGTGTGTGTGTGTGTGTGTGTGTGTGTGTGTGTGTGTGTGTGTGTGTGTGTGTTTTCTTGTCTTCTTCGCCTTTGTTTTCCCCTCCCCACACACATCATCAAACTGCAAGCCAATTTGTTTTCCCGTGGCTGCATCAAACTGCAGGCAATTTGTATGGGAGAGTTGAGGGGTGGGGGTGGGGTCTTTTTCTTTTTCTTTTTATCAAGCCGTCTACTCGGATTAGAAGTCCATTTAGGTGGAGATTTATATCCTCTCTGCCCTTGCTCTCCACCCTCCTCCCTTTGGATAATGCTCATCCCGGGTCATACCACCGTGTGATCGATGCAAAGGGGATGGTCCCGGGTTTTGTGCTGCTCCTCCCCCCCCCCCCCCCCACTCCTTCCCTAGCCTTCCTACCCCCTTCCCGTCCCTTTTTCACCTCCCCTCTCCTCTCCCGACACATACAACCTTCCCCCACCCCCAAACACACATGCGCACACGTGGGCACACATCCACATTTGCATTGGCGGCACACATATGCATGCAGAAGAGAGAGGAAGAGAGAGAGAGAGAGAGAGACAGACAGACAGACAGACAGACAGACAGACAGACAGACAGACAGACAGACAGAGAACTCAGAACTCAGAAAACTTTTATTCGATTAAAAGGATTGAGATTTTAGGCAGAGCCTATTCTTCCAGTCTGTCATTGCTAAGCTAAAGTATGCAATCAGAGAGAGGGAGAGAGAGAGAGAGGGGGGGGGGGGGGGCTAGCCCCTCGCTATAAAAAAAATGTGACAACCAAATGATAACAAACCTAATAAAAGCAAATATGAACGAGAAGTAAACAATTACGATATGTTTAAAGTAAAAGGATAATGAACTGCACCTGACTGAATTCATTGTTTGAAAAAGATTATGCATAAGGATAAAATTATTACCTCAAAAGATATGCCGTGTCAGTTTTGACAGTTTAGACATTGGACTGAACACTACAAACAGCATGGACACGAACACCCAATAATTACGGCACATAATGAGTTTACTATCAACAGTACCTGATCAGAATATCTTGTTTGATTAGAAGACTCTGAAATTATTTAAGGCGCAGTATTCAGTGCGCATATCTACAACATTCAGTTCGATCAGGAGATCGTCAACCATGAAGTGTATGGGAACAATTGTTCTTAATTAGAACAAGACTTAGTTCGATTAGCAGATAACATTTACGATTGGTGCACACTTAACGGAAACACTTATATTAATCAGGAGACTGAAACAGCCTAAAGTTGTAATAAAGACAAGACAAAACACAAAGAAACACCCCACAGCAAGATACAAAGCAGTCTTTATTCAGGACGTATTAAGAGCAATACCAACAACTTTTCCAAAACGTGTCTTCTTCACACATTTCCAGTAAGAGACATCAAAATGCACAAAACAATACACCCGGTATCGCAGTCGGTATGAACATCGCACTTTGGAGCCTTTTAGGTGTGTGTTTATTTGTGTTTTTTCCTGTTCTAATGTCATTTCACGGCATGAATAACATACGTAAAATGGCTATGTCACACGTTCCAGTTAGCAATGAAGTTGTTCATGTATGCCAAAAATGAAAAAAGTCAGTTTCAGTTCAAAGCAATCAACATGACATGTTCGTGAGTGTCGTTGACCCGCTCAGTATGTCTGACCGTTTACTCAGAAGCTCAGCCGTAGACTTCGTTTTTTTAACGCGACTAAATATTTTGTACAGTCTCCCATGCTGCGAGATATCCTGCTTGCTGAAGAAAAAGTGTTGTAAAGCTCTGAATGCTGCGTCATGTTCAACTTTCAGAATGGAATCACATTTCAGGGTTGTGTGGGTGTGTGTGTGTGTGTGTGTGTGTGTGTGTGTGTGTGTGTGTGTGTGTGTGTGTGTGTGTGTGTGTGTGTGTGTGTGTGTGTGTGTGTGTGTGTATGTGTGTGTGTGTGTGTGTGTGTGTGTGTGTGTGTGTGTGTGTGTGTGTGTGTGTGTGTGTGTGTGTGTGTGTGTGTGTGTGTGTGTGTGTGATATGTTTCTAGGCCCACTTCTCCAGTATTTCGGAACGCAATATCTCAACACTCCAAATACATTTGAGAGAGCCAACAAGATGTTTGTGATGAGTTGTGAAATCAGAGATATTGACAGCATGCCTCCGAGAACTTGATAATGACTTGTATTTTCTGAGTTTTAGTGTTTTTTATGGGTAACAAAATCTTGTGACGAAGTTCATGCTGCAGCTTTCATTCATATCACGCCATTTTTTTTTTCGTTCGGCATAAAGCTGCTTTAGGGATTTCTTCCAAACTGACTAACGGGTGGCATTGACAGCTTCACTATTGTACTTCTAACAGATGGTAAAAAGTGGGTAACACAGAACACAGCTTTATATCATTGTTATGCAGAAGCTGTGCCCATCAGGATCAGCGCCATTAAAGAACTGGCACAAGTAGGGCCCAGTGCAGTCCTTTCTTTGTGTTCATCGCGAAGTTAGGGTCACTAGCAATTCTAAGAGGGCTCAGTGTCAAACCATTTCTTTGTGCTTTTTTAGGTGAAAGTCTACTGCCGCTATGCAAGCAAAGAGGTGTTGGTTCCAGACAGTGCTGGGATCTCATGACTTCACTCCATGCCCCGGGACTCCAGGCCCTGATGTCACGGGCAGTGTCATCAGATTCCTTCCACAGTGTCCTCTGACCAGAAACTCATCATTGACAGTTTCAAAGTGAGGCGACTGCAGTCGGAAATTCAAACAAATTTCAAAAGGAATTTAAAGCAACTCCGCCGGTTACCATAGACAAATTACATGACAAAACACGACGCGTTTCGACCTCTTATGTCTTCTTCAGGCAATATAAACAGCATACGGGACAATGAAGACGAAGAACGAACAATCACGTATCTCCTCAATCTCTAAGCCCATCTTCCGCCGATTTCGGGAAGATAAGTGAATGCTCGTTCTTAGTTTTCATTGTCGTGAATATTGCTTGCCTTGCCTAAAGAAGACCTAAGAGGTCAAAATGCGTTGTGTTTTGCCTTGTAGTTTCTTTGTCCATGTTACCCAATGGAGCTACTTTAAATCCGTTTTGAAATTTTCAGTTATTGACAGCAAACCTTTGAGCTATCTGCTAACATTGATCAAGGATGGGTGTTGCTCTTTCTCGATGTGGTTTTAATAAAGCATCCGCTGATAACTCAGTTCCTTCTTCGGTGGTTTGAAAAGTCATTTATGTGCTAGATTCTCCAGATAACCCAGCTCCTATTCAGTTATTTCAAAAGAATGGAACAATACTTCCATAATGATAAGAACCAGTGTATTATGTCGTTTGAACACCCGTACACTTTTCATGTTCATCTTATCGATACAGCTGTATATAGTGAGAGGACTCTTAGAAAGAAATTACTTATGCATGTGTCTCACCTCGCATCCCTCCACCCTCGCATCGTCCCCTACATTAATTAAGATCATTGAAGATCTTTCTGTCCCCCACATTAATTAAGATCATTGAAGATCTTTCTGTCCCCCACATTAATTAAGATGATTGAAGATCTCTCTAAGTCTGACTGTCTATTTTGCTGAAATGATAAAAGTTGTCATCATGGTGCGAAAAAAATTGCATTGCTCTGCATGTGTTTTTTTTTTTTTTTTAAACAAAAGAACTGTTAGTTTCCGTAGAGACCCACCACCATCAGTACCGAACATTACTAATGGCCAAACTGTTGAAAGGTTGGAAGAACACAAATATATAGGAACGATTTTAAACAAACACATGTGTCTGACAAGAATGTTGATAATATACATAAAAAAAAAATGCCAGTCGAGAAACTTTAACCTGCAGAAATTCGTGAAATATCGGCATCCATTCAAAGATTTTAGGGGTTTACCATCGCAGTTGTATTCAATCCTTCTTCACAGTTTCATTTTCATTTTGGTATGGAAATCTTGGTGTGTCAAACAAGTGAGTTCTAAGTGATGTAGTAAATGTGTGCAGTGTAGTTGTGAATTCAAAAAGCAAGATGGCATGCAAGAACTGTATGCGAAACGGCTTGTTCAAAAGGCAAAAGCAACAGCGATGACAGCCATGTTTTAGCTAAACACTGATTTCAGGGCTCTGAAGGCTATTTCGACCCTAATGCATTTATGAATATGTGAGCGATTGTGAAGTAGTTAGTGTGTGACTTAGTGTGAATGTATGGGTGGGTGAGGGGTGGTGTGGACAGGAGTATGTGTGTTAGGATGGGGTTGATGTCCTTGCACATTATTTTATGATGTCCATGATATTATTTGATTTTCATCTCTAAATCTAATTTTTCACCTTAGAATTATGCATCTATGCTAATTTTTTGACTTTCATATTTAAATCTAATTTTGACATTAAAGATTATGATCTGATGATGTCTTTATAGTAAAGGTTCAATGAAACGTGATGTGTGTGTTAACTATAAATCTTGTAGTTTACAGCTCATCGTAGAAATCTGATTATTACTCGTTGGACACACATTTTCAGTCTTCTGTCCATCTCTCCTGTTGTAGTAATTATTGCAACTGGTATATATTCTCTTTTTGAGATAATGAAATTTATGTATATATATTTTACCCATCGGCTTCCCACCCTCCAAACAAGTACACACACATGCGCGCGCGCGCGCTCACGCGCACGCGCAGGCAAGCACACACGCACGCACGTACCCACACACACACACGCACGCACACACACACACACACACACACACACACGCCGCGCGCGCGCGCGCGCGCACACACACACACACACACACACACACACACACACACACACACCACACACATACACACACACGCACGCACCCACGCACGTTCAAGTTCAAAGGAATTAGTACTTCAATCCCCTGCTGCCCGTGGAGGCCAACAAATTTGCCAATGCAAATATTAACACACAGCAGCTGGCGGGTTAAATGTGCTACACGCACACATGAATATTAAATACAAGTATATGAGAACATAATAAGTTTTTTCTTATTTTAAAACTTAGCTCATTTTAACAGCACAGACTTGTTTGCATTTATAAGATTGCACAAGAAAGCGTTAATTTTGCTCAACAAGATCACACAATAATTACACTGACTCGAATTTTATTTTCAGAGGGTAGTGAGTAAGCATAACTGCTTTTTCACATCCAGCCCTCCGGGCCAAAAGAAAAGAAAGAAAAGAAAAAAAATACAAATTCTGAAATATAATAATACCAAATGCAACAAACTAATGTACAAGAGTGAACACAGACAGAAGGGGTGGGATATGGTGGGTGGGGGGGGGGGGGGGGGGGGGTAGAGGGAATTAGAGGAGGGAGAGAGAGAGAGAGAGAGAGAGAGAGAGAGAGAGGGAGAGAGAGAGTTAGTGAAAAAAAATAGCAATGAGAGACAGAGTGACGGAGAAAGGAAGCGGGAGGGAGAAGCAAGGCATGGCATTTAACATTAACATAGAAGGTACACAGAGAGAGAGAGAGAGAGAGAGAGAGAGAGAGAGAGAGAGAGAGAGAGAGAGAGAGAGAGAGAGAGAGAGAGAGAGAGAGAGAGAGAGAGAGAGAGGTTGAAAGGAGAAGTAAATAGTGTGTCATTAAATTCAGGTCTTAACTGAAACCAACCATTTATAACTTTTCCATTAAATATCTGTTGGTATGCTTTTTTGAACGGTAATAAACTATTCTTGCTTTTGATGTATTCTGGGTTTCATTCCATAATTTTCCTCCTGAATAGATAAAAGATGTCATAAAGAGATCAGTTCTTGGACGAGGGATAAATATTGTGCTTTTGTTACGAAACTGTCGAACGGGAAATTTCTCGGAGATAGAATGGTGCAAGGTTATTCATAATCCTAAACATAAAGACAGCTTTGTTGAAGATACATTTAAATTCAAAAGGCAAGATATTTAGTTCTTTATAATCACTTGAACCCACATCACTTTGAATATAAGCATGAAAAAATAAAGGCAAATGAAACAAAACTGCAGCGTTACTGAAACACGACGAAAAAAGCAGAAAGAGCACACAAAATAAAGTGTGAAGTAACGCACTTTAATGCACGACACAAAACAAGACAAGAAAAGTGGCTTCACAAGGGGAGTATTGCGCGCATGTTAATGTCTGTACTATTTTCATTGTTTTGTCGCTGAGGAAGGCTTATTGCCGAAAATTTCTTGTCTTGTTTAGTGTCGTGCATTAAAGTGCGTTACTTCACACTTTGTTTTGTGTGCTCTTTCTGCTTTTTCGTCATGAAGAAATAATTTCCGAATGTGTTTGATTCAAAAAATGTTTGATTCTATTAAGCTGAAAGATTTTTTCGATATTCTCTTTGATAAAGTCGAAAGCTGATTCGACCAGGATGAATTATTGTCGATGATGACCAAGTAGTTTGTGAGAACTTACTTCATCTAACATGTTATCATATATTTTTAATTCCTTTAAATTATCTTTGATATTTTGTCGCTTTTGCCCTTGTTGATATCAACATCAATTAGATTTTTGAGGATGAAGTGTCATATGATTAAGTTCTGTCCATTTTATGAGCTTGTCAACGTCATTTTGTAAGTCAGCGCACACTACATCTGCATTTTTTCCTTTATTGTGTAAAGTGGTGTCATCAGCGAAAAGCTCACATGAAAAGGAAATGTAAAGAGGAGATCGTTTATGTAAATTGTAAATAATATTGGTCCTAAGACTGAACCCTGAGACACACCGAAATTGACTGGCATGAAAGTGGATGATATCATATCTGAACAACTATCTGTCTTCTGTTTGATAGAAAAGATGAGAGAAGATTGACAGATTTGGAGTTAAACCATACAAAGTAAGTTTTTTAAGAGATCATGGTTAATAACATCGAAGGCTTTAGCAAAGTCCACAAATATCGTTCCTGTGAGAAGATCATTATTGATATTGAATGCCACTGTTCTACTAGATTGGTAAGAACCGTCTGACATGAATGATTTTCTCTAAAAACCGCTTTGATTTGAATGAAATAATTTATGTGTGACGAAGTGCCTTTGAAGGTTTTGCTTAGTGTGCTTTTCTAAAGGTTTAGACAAATTAGACAGAATGGAAATCGGTCTGTAGTTCGAAGAAGGATCCTGTGGGTCACCAGATTTTAAAAAGGGCAAAACTTTAGCTTCTTTAAAATATTGTGGATAATAGCATTTCTGAATACAAAGGTTATAAATATAAGTAAGGCTAACAGAGATAATAGGTGCGGAAATTTTCAAAATTTGCTATCTAAATCATCTAATCCCCGGCTCTTAGATTCCTTCAATGAATTAAGTTCTCTACATACCTCGTGTGCACTGATAAACTGAAAGTCAAGTCTGGACCCTATTCGTCTAGTATCACAAAATTCTGTTAGTAACAACAGTTCATTATGTTTAATACAATGAGTTTTAATTGTCTTTTTGACTATGGTAGAAAAGTGTTTCTTGAGATCATCTGCAGACAGAATTAAAGATGACAGAGCTGCTTGTTTTGACGATTTGCCAGATAATTGATTAATGGCTATCCAGATCGATTTTTGAATCTTTTCTGATGAAATAAGGTCGCTAAAACGTTTTTTTACGAGGAGACCTTTTCATAGCTGTAACTTTGTTCCGCTGTTTCTTAAACTTCGCATCTTTTCCTGTTGACTGGAACACGTTTTCACGAATTTTGATAGCAGCATTAATTTCATCATTTAACCACGGCGGTTTTCCATCGGGTTTGACACGTTTGATCTTAGTTGGGACATGTTTGTCGTAAAAAGGGACAAATATGTTATACCAAGCTTCGAGAGCTTTGTCTGGATCAGTCTCCTGAAAAACACTGGAAAAGTCTGCTATACATAAATCATGAAGAAAATCGTCAGAATTAAAGGATTTATAACTACGGAAGGGAATGTATTAGTGGTTACATCTAGGAATTTTTAACGCCTTCTTTGGACCAATTTAAGCATATAGGAAAATGATCACTGAGACCATAAACTGGTACGGAAGTTTCTGTAATATTTGTTGGATTGTTTACATAGATATGATCAATGAGTGTTTCCGACTGTAGCGTTATTCTTCTTGTCTAACAAATGTGTTAAGTAATATGATTCAAAAATTCGTTTCCATTTATCATGAGGTTTAAGTAAATCAGTGTTAAAGTCACTAATCAATACAACATCTGTTAAATAATCTGAGACAGCTTCCATCCTTGCTTCGAATCTATCATACCATTCCACACGCTCATCAGGGTTTCTATATTAAAAAGCCTGCTAATATCGGCTTAGTCCCTTTTAAACGAAACTCTATCCAGACGCATTCAATATCCTGTTTATCAAAATGATAGATCAGTTTATAGTTCATTGAGTGATGTACATATCCCAGAAGACCTGTTTCTAGCTTAGATGTAGAGTCTCTCCTAATAAAATGTAACCTGGAATCATTACTAAATCGTCTGAGACTAGATTTGATAACCGAGATTCAGAGAAACAAAAACAATGAAAACAATTGTTAGCATTAGATAAAATGGAAGGTAAATCACATCATTGTTTCACACATGACATGCCTTTAGACAAGCCAATGTTGAATCCTGAGTTGGTTAACCATTCATTACTACTCTCGGTATTGGGATTATTTGCCATCATTTTACAAGGAAAAAAAAACAAAAACACTTACCTTCAATATGTGTACAGTGTAAAGCAAAATCAATTTGCAGGATACCGGGTAATTAGAAAAGCAAATATTACAAGCGAAAAAAGAAGCAAACAAACAAGCAAACACACAAAAAATGCACACAACTCTGCAACGTGTAACGACACAGAAAAGAAGTTAGCAAAGAAATTCAATGAGCAATAAGTTCGAATAGGTAACTAAATACTAAAGAATGTATAAGCTAAATTTTAATATATATACAAGTAACAGCTCTGGGAAAATGGCCAAAACAAATGGCAATGGCACAATCACAAAACACCTATGCTTCAAGAAGACGCGAGAAGTGTAAGTGTTCAAATAACCAAAGTCCTTCAACAACAGTTCATTTCAAATGTCCAAGTCCGAGTAATCATAAGGCCGAAAATAGGGAAGATTATTACAATATAATTCAACAGTTACTTATTCGATCATGTGACGACCTAAATGCTAACATTTTGACTAGAATGAATGGGGAGAAAATGTACCGACCGACTGAATAAAAAAAATTATTATCTTTCGCACATAAATAAATACAAAATAAAGACAAAGCATCATACAATATATCAAAACATCATCACCCATTCTACCAGTTGGCAGCAGTTCTCCGTTGGTCACGTTGCGTCACTAACTGTGATGCCAGTGTCATCAACTGCTGCGCACAATAACCCAGAGGGTTAAATGAAGGCCAGTTTCGGGTGTCAGCATGACTCTCCTGTGTCAGAGGATTGACCGGCAGAGTTGTTGAACCCAGGGAAAATGGGACTGTGTTTGGCCAAAGCCAGATCCTTGAACCCTCTGCATAGAGAACGGATAAGGGACGGGAAGTCTGGGGTAAGGAGCGTCGGGAATCGTGTCACTCGGGCAGAGGAATGGAGGCGGGACATGTTTCGGGATAGTGGGGATACTTGGAGGGAGACACGAATTTTCACCGTTCAGTGTCTGACTGTAAGCCTCAGTACAGGGATTATCCAAATGATCTGGCGGTGGAACCTGGGGAGTCAACTCTGGCTGGTTCATGACTGGTTTGCGATTGGTTTGGGACATTAAAGGAGGGAAGTCACTTGTTGAGGTCATGGGGGGAACACCTGGATTTCTGGAGTTCACATATTGTCGAGAAGCTGTTTGTGGGCGGCCATAATTTCTAGAGCTGTTCCTCTGTACAGTACGGGCCATGGACCGATCACTGGTGGGGACATGGTGTGACTTATCGAAAGGGCCTGTGTTGTTAGCCGGGTCGTTCAACTGTGAACGCCCGGTCTGAGGGAGAACAGTCTTGAAGCCTAGTGCCAGACAGACTGTCCCTTTTGTACTGGGGTGGGTAGCATCTTTATACAGGGCCTGACGGGGGGCACCATTCTGAGTCACAGATGACCCAAAATGGTCAATCATGTCCACATACATATTTGTACATAGTATATAAATGTCTATTAGAAGGAGCAATGGAGTTATTTAACTGGTGTCGACCGCGGGCCGGGAGAATAGAAGTGAAGGCAATATATGCAGAGGGGGGGAAACGAGTTTTACACAAAACCAATCAGTTCACGCCAATCTTTGGCTGCAATGTGTCCGGCTGGACAATCATTCACACCCACATGCACAATTAAAGTGTTCACGTGGTCCTGTATTTCTAAAGTACGTAACCACTGAACAAGCTGCACTAGAGTCAGACCAGGAACACATATTTTGAATAACGGGTCACCAGGTGTTTCTAGTCTCTTTGGATTAATGTACCTTATTACAGAGTCTCCGATTAGCAAGGAAGAACATTTCAAAAGGAAAGACTCTATCTTCCGATCTATATGACATTTCAATTCATTTTTGATAGACACTTTTGAATCCTCAAGTCTGGACAGCATGTTGTTTTCATGATCCGAAAGATCAGAAAGAATGCTATCTAAAATAACTTTAATATTGTCAAGGTCGTTTGTCACTGTTTTGTTAACATGCTTTAAAGACAGAGAGTACGTCGACGATAACGGTTTTCCAATGCGAAACGTTTGGGAGTTGATTTACATGGGCTTTTTTTAGAAGAACAGTTCACAACAGAATCTCGTGTATCTGTGTGACCATCTTGATGAGTGTGACTTTCCTGATGTGTATGTATGGCTTTTGCTAAAGTTGTTTCACTGGAGTCAGAAGCAGACTCAACAAAAGAATTTGAAGCACCAACTTCTGGTTCTGTATCCTCAAAGTCTGGCTTTCCTAGCACCTGAGGAAGAGACCGAGGAGTAGCAGGAGTGTGGTCACTGGAGGGGCAACTTTCACTGCCGGACTCATCCGGAGCTGACAATGGTATGTCTTTGCCCTCCTCTGTCATAAAAGTCAGGGGAGAAGACAGCAACGCACTCTTAAAGGAAACCAGATCACCATGAACACAGAATTCACTCACAATGTCTTTCAGTGCTTCACACTCTCTTTCCCACCCCACTTGACACAGTCAATGCCTTGGCATAGTAAAGTCCCAGTGGCTTGCCAGGTAAAGTAAAAAGATATAGTGATTCGTTTCACTTCATCCAAGAAAACGCGCAAAACCGACTTGGCTAAGAAAGGTGGTATCGGTTCGCTAATCCATGAAGAAAGATAAAGACAATCGTCCTTGCAATCAAAGTCATTTCTTTCAAAGACAACTGATGTGTCTGTTATTGCTGCGTATCGATAAAACAAGGCATTCTCTCCACGCAGTGAGCTCCTTCTCAGAGCAGGAAAACGTTTGCTGCCGAGTGTCTAACGTGGGCCTTAGTTTGCTTCCAGTGTCAATAGGGGTGGTCTCCATTGCAGGCTGCACACACGGCAGAATGAAAAGGGCATGGCGTGCTAGTCAGTTCACAGCACGTGTTACTCGGACTTGGGATAAGGCGTGAATCCGTTACAGTCATGTCGTGAGTTGCAGATAACACCGTGTCACAGGCCAGAGGCTTGAGAGGTGGCACAGTAACGCCCACAAAAACACACCGATCGGGAGCACAGCACAAATACGCCCATCTTCTCTCGGGAGAAGAATGGAATGGCCCAAGAGAGAGAGAGAGAGAGAGAGAGAGAGAGAGAGAGAGAGAGAGAGGCTTGTATTAACGTTCAATGTTGAGATCGTACTCCAAAACAGCCAACAGAAAAGACTAGATTTGAAAAGATCTACTCTTGAAAAAGATGTTTTCATCCTGTAAACATGGCGAAATATTTTAAAATCAAATTTATACTTTAAAGGTGTAGTGGCACGATAGGACTTTATATTAAAGCTAAAATCTGTTTTGCTATAAAGAGCTTTCGTCTTAGAGGTAAAATTCCTACACGTTTTCATTCCGAAAGAATAATTGAGAATGACTTTAGAAGGATTAATTTTATAGCTCGTCAAAGGAAACTCAGTATATGATTTAAATGTTATCACTGGCAGAAGCCCAGATTGTAGATACGTACTTAGTGTGTGACTCAAAATAGACTTGAGCAAAAGAAATGATAAGAATAAGAATATGCCGCTATGTATATCAATAACTGTTTAATTTCTTGAGCTTTTTATACTAGTTTACATATCATTGCAACATGATTTTGCCATGACAGATTGTATTCTTCTTCCTCGTTCGCCATCCCGTTAGATGAGCAACCCGGTGTCCTCGATGAAGGCTGCCGTCCGTCGCAGTTCTTCCAGGGTGCGGTACAGCTTGGCTTCCACTGCTGTCGGTGTTGGCCAGTACTTTCCTGGATGCTGCATACGTCGTACAGACTTGAAGGATGTGGTCGGTTGTCAGTGGTCCCTCACCACAAGGGCACTCTCCACTCTGTCCAATGCAAAATTTTGTGTGCCTATTGTGGAGCAGGCGATTGTGTCCAGTCCTCAGGCGGAAGATCTTGACCTGTTCCCGCCGTCCCAGCAAATGGTATGTGTTTCTGGGTTGTATATGGGATGCAGGAGGCGCCATTTTATTTGCTGCTGCCTTGATGACTGTCCTGATTTCATCATATGACACCAGGTTGTTGGCCTGCTCCTTCTGTGCACCGTCTTTTTGCCAGAATGTCTGCTTTTTCGTTGCCTCCGATGTCACAGTGTGCTGGTACCCATTGTATCACCACTTTCTCCACTCTGCCACTCAGGGCAACAAGGGCTGAAGTGACATGGTTCTGTTCTTTGCAGCGGGAGTTCTTGAGGGCTTGGAGCACACAGAGAGCGTCAGAGAACACCACCACCTGCCCTGTTGTTCTTGTGGAGTTCTGCAAGACTGTTGTGGCTGCCTCAAAGAGGGCTTCTCGCTCAGCTCGGAAGTTGGTGGAGTATTTTCCTGTTAGAATTGCAATTTCTTCATCTCCGTCTTTGCATCGGAGGAAGATTCCAGCTCCACCATTTCTCGTTGCTTCTGTGAAGGAACCATCTGTAAAGACATGGGTCCTTCTTCCTGGGTGTACTGGTTGCAGATATACTCCATGGCCAGGGCTTCCTTTGGGTGTCTGACTGTGTTCCTCTCTTCTCCACTCCGGGAATGCTGGTGACGACTGTTGGGAACACCTGCCTCTTCCAAGATGGGTGGGTGACATTTGCCGGGATAGGCTTTGCTTCGTGTTCCATCAAGAATGGGGTT
>JADBJO010000760.1:269675-282175 GCA_016801955.1 Conus betulinus | reverse complement strand
AGAATCATTAAGATGTATATCCCCATTCTTCAGTAACACAATACAAGAGGAAGTGGACTGCCAAGATCTTGTAATGTCCTCTTTCATGTCTGTCAGACGTGGAATTCCGCAGAGATCAGTGCTGGGCCCAATTCTATTCACATTAGCGACCGTCATCTGCATGTCTCGTCTACATGCAAACCTTTTGCTCACAATACTTCTCTCTCCATAAGAATGGTAGAAATGCATGTTTAGTCAGCACGGAATTACAAAACGACGTCCATAAACTTGTTAATTAGACTGAACATAACCATATGGTACTTCATCCTAAAAAGAAAAAAAATTCTTGTCGGTTGCAAGGAGGCAAATACGTCAAAGTATTTAAAGCAAGGTACATAAGATTAAAACAAAAGGCCGAGATAAGGTTTCAGAACAAGTAAATTATCATCAATACTTGGCCTCATTGTTGATACTATTTGTGCTGTTCAAATGCAGTTTCTATTTCATCTAAAAAGTTATCTGTGCATGTGTGTGTTTGTGTACTGTTTGTGTGTGTGGTCAAATGCAGTGTGGTGCGTTCTATTGCTTCATCTCTCATCGTTAAAGTTATCGAAGAAATATTTCAGCTGAATAAAATAAAGAATTTTCACAATCAACATATCGGATGTATGGTAGTGACTTCAACTAGAATTCTGAATCATAGCGCTAAACTTCTGGGACTCAATATTTGTGTGTGGTGGTATGGTGTGTGTGCTCGTGTGTGTGTCCGTGTGTCACTGCGTGGCGGGCTTGCGTTTCTATTTCATCTAAAATTATATTATCGATAGAGTATATTCAGCTGATATAAAATAATATTTTTCACAATCAATACATAGCGATTTTATTGTGTGTCAACTAGCATTTGATCATGTGCTGCAAACTTCTGGTGACTCAATATGGGTACTCACCTATGTGGAGCTCCGTCTCTCTCATTCTCAAATCCCTCCCATCCTCCCATCCGTGCCTCTAGCCTCTTTCATCCTCACTCCGCTCCTTCGACCAAAGAAATCGTCGTCTCTCTCAGCTATCTCCTAAAGAATCATTCTCTGTCAACATATCGGACTGTCATTCCGTCACCCGTAGACATTTGTTAATGCCCGCAAAAAACTTATCCCGAGGAATCAATATTGGGACTCATTCATTCCTGCGCCTCTCTATCTAACTCTCTCTATCTCTCCTCTCTACTCCTACTCGTCCCTCATCTCTCTTCTATCTCAACTCTACCTATCTCCTCCCTCCCTCTCTCCCCCTCTCTCTCTCTCTCTAGTATTATACTATAGTATAATATATGTTTAAGTGTGTCGTGTGTGTGTGTGTGTAGCTATGGTGTGTGTGGTGCTAGTGTGTGATATGCTGTGTGATGATGTGTGTCCGTCTTGTGTCGCAGTGCCGCTGTTCGTTTATTACGATGCGGGTGCACCCGCGCCGCCCGCGCTGCGTATGTATGTCCTGATGCTGTGTGGTATGTGTGGCTCACTGTATGTGTGTTTTACCCAGGAACCGATGTGTCTGGTGTGTGTTTGTGTGTGGGTCGCTGTGCTGGTCGGGGTGTGTCTGTGTGACGACACACACCATACATTCATAGAATACCTTGGCTCCAGTTGCCTTCTCAACAAAAGCAAGAAGTTCTGCTCCATAAACAGTTATAACCTATGCCTTGAGAAAGAATAGGAGGCCTGTCCTGTTCAATGGAAAGGGGGCGACAAACAGCCAACGAACAACTCAAAGAACTCCTCTCCAGCCATAGCGCTATTCTTGCTGATATGTAGTGTTTAAAGGTCCGCCAAGAGAGTAGAAGTCCAGTAGGAACAGTTAGTAGCCGCAGATATGTATTCGCTCCAATGATAGAAATCGATCGTCAGTCATAGTAAATGTAGCCCCTGACGCTACCCTGCCCTGATGAACGATCGACTACCGCCACAATAAACAGAAACAGCGAAACCTTCTCCTAAATCTAGCCCTAGAATGCCCTCCTTCCCACAAGAACAGTGTCCTCTAAAAATCAAAAACAAAAAAAAAAAGGAGGATTCTCAAATGCTTCAAAGGGGGACAAGAACAAATCACACAAAAAGGAAGAATGGTCAAAGCTCATATACAGAAAAATTGTCAAAAAAATAAAAATCCAAAGGGTGGGATGTTAAATACCCGGGGCCAGAGTCCAGCATGTGGGATTAGAAAAACTCGAAAAAAGGACCACTAAATTTCGTTGAAGAAAACCCTTGTTGGCTAATACTGTCTGTTCACGCCTGCATTTTTAAAGTATCTCATGCCGAAGCATGCTGAGATAAAAGCGGCAGTAAACCCCTGTCGTAATGCCTTCCTTCTTTTTCTGGAAACGGGTGCCAACTCTCCTCTTCTTCTTCTCTTACTTCTTCTTCTTTCTCCTTCTCTTCTTGTTCTTCTTCCTTCGTCTTCTTCGTCTTCTTCTTCTCGCGTGCTCTCGTTCTTTTCTTTTCTTTTCCGCTTCTTCTTTCTTCGTCTTCTTCTTCTCTTCAGTCGTCTTCTTTCCTTCTCTTCTTATCTGTCTTCTTCGCTTCTTCTTCTTCTTCGCTCTCCTTGTCTTCTTTCTTATTCTCCTTCTTCTTCCCTCCTCTCCTCCTCCTCCTCCTCCTCCCCTCCTCTCCTCTCCTCCTTCTTTCTTCGTCTTCTCTCTTCTCTCATCTCACTCTACGTCTCGCTCTCTCTCTCTCTCTCTCTCTCTCTTCCCCTATCTCTCTCGTCTCTCGTCTCTCCTCATCTCTTCTTCTCTCCTTTCCCTTCTTTCTTTCGTTCTTCTTCCTTCTTCTCTCCCCTCTTCTTTTCACTCTTTCTCTTCTTCTCAAGATTCTTCTTCTTCTTCTTCTGCTGCTCTTTCTCTTCTCTTCTTCTTTCTTTCTCGTTTCTATCTTTTCTTTCTTATTTTCCCTTTTCCTTTCCTTCACTTTCTTCCCTCTCTTCTTCTCTCTTCTTTCCTTCTTCTTTTTTTTCCTCTTCTAACTCTTCTTATCTTTTCCTCTCTTCCCTCTTCTTTTCTTCTTCTTTTCCCCTCTTCTTTCCTTCTATTCTCTGTTTTTTTCTTCTTCTTCCTTTTCTTCCTTCCTTCTTTTCAAGATTCCTTCCTTCTTTCTACTTGTTCTTCTTCTTCTTCTCCTCTCCCCTCATCACTCCTCCTCTGTCTGTCTGTCTGTCTGTCTGCTGTCGCTCTCTGTGTCCGCTCCGCTGTCTCTGTCGTCCCCTCTAGCTCCCCTCTGTCCGGTCTGCTCTCTACTCAGATCGTCCTGCTCTCCTGTCGGCTCCCTCGCCTCCCTCTGTCTCCCTCTCTCTCTCTCATCTCTCTCCCCTCCCTCTATCTCTCTCCTCCTCTCCATCCTCTCCCCTGCCCCCGTCCCCATCCTCCTCCCTCATCCCCTACTTCCGTCTCCCTCTCTCGTCTCTCTTCCTCCCGTCCGCGTCCTCACTTCTCTTCCCCTCCCCCTCCGCCCGCGCTCCCTCCTCTTTCTCTCTCCCGTCCAATCTCTCTCTCCTATCTCTCGCTCCCGCCTCTCGCTTTGTTTTCGTTTCTTATTACTGATCAATGCCGATTCTTTACTTGAGCAAACTTGTCCACCACTTGTAGCAAACAGAATGCTAACAGGGGAATTCAGGAACACTTTCCTGAAGATTTATGATGTGAATTCCATGCTAACGGCGCATCAACATCTGCTCTCACCTCACCGCGAACCCTTACCAGTTACCCTTGCTGCTTACCCTTACCCTCTCACCCTTACAAACTCTACTCGCCGCCCTGACCTTTTCCTCTCACCAGATCGCCACTCGTACCGAAATTTACGGTTTAAAAAAAAAAGAAAAAAAAGGTACGTTCAAATCTTTAACTTGGGTTAGATCAAACTACGTTATCGCGAGCAAAGCACCCAACCGTGCTTAGTTTTAAAGTGAAGTGACTGAAGGCGGGAAACTGAAAAAAAAAATAAAGGAATTAAAATTAGAAATCAGCCAGATGACCAGGAACCAAACAATACTGAGCCGGAGAATAGCTCAGTTGGTAGTTAGAGCGCCGGACTCGTGATCCTGGGGTGCGGGAGGGGGTCGAATCTCCGCCGGCAGCGTCCAGTTAACATTGGCTTCTGATCCATTATTCCCTCCATATACGGCCGTTCGAATGAGGACTATAAACCGCTTGGTTCGTGTGTGTGAAAGCACGCATCCCACATCTTGCTCATCACGTACGTAAAATCACCATCACCAACTTTATCGGAAGAAGAAGGCCAGTTTGGACCCGTTGAGTATGGATGACACGGTTACACATAGCCATGCACACCCTGCCGTTAGCGAGAAAAGAAATGCCTAATATGCAATGAAGGACTATAGTAAGGAAGCGATGTGAACATGTAAGATAAGTGAACTTCGTTTCAAATGGTGAACGATATTGATCTGACTGGATGACACGGGAAACATGACTGAATGAAGCGCGCCAGCTGGCAGATCTTTAGTCGGCACTACCCAGCGTAGAGCAGCCCGTTGTGTAAAGTTGTAGTGGATTTTGTAAGCGCTTAGAGCTAGATTGTAAAAGCGCTTAGGGATCAGATCTCTAGCTAAGAATACCGCTATTATAAAGTATCTCATTATATTTCTTATTTATTACAAGAGACAAAAGCTTCACGCGGCAAGGACAAAAAAACCTCACTTCAGGTCCAAGGACAATCACTCTTCCCTCTTCTCAAATCCTGTCGCAATATGGAGCGCCGTTTGAAGAGCAATCGACATACAGTGCATCGGTCTCATTCTTTTGAGGTCCTTCCTTTTTTTCATTCCGCTGAATGTTGGTTTGTTCATTGCCGCCTTTAAAAAAAACAAAGAACGACCTAGGAGGTTCGAAGACGCGTCAGCTGTTTTGGACTGCCTTTGCTCTTTTCTTGGTTCTTCGTTATCTGACGATTTTACCTTATAATTACTTAATTCTTCTTCCCCCCTGCTTCCTTCCCCCCGCCCCCCCCCCACATCCCACCCCCCCCCCCCCCCCCCCACTCTCTTCTCTCCCCCTCTCTCTCACTGCTCTCGTCCGTCCACGAATCTCCACTCCTATGATCTCCCCCCCTCTCCTACTTCATCCTCTCCCCCTCTCTCTCTCCATCTCTCTCGCTCTCATCTTGTAGATGGTCTGGCATGTGTTTTGCTTTTGTTGCATCTTTGAAAGACCCACTACAATTCCCCCGTGGCAAGAAACTCATTGGCTATTGTCATAGACTGTAACTGTCAACTGTCCAAATTTCGCCTCTCTCTCCTCATCTCCTGTGTTGTGTGTGCTGTGTGTGTGTGTGTCTGTGTTGTGTGTGTGTGTGTGGTAGTGTTTTGTGTTGTGTTGTGTGTGTGCTTGTACGTGATGCGCAGAGCGCGCGCGCGCAGCTGAGCGCGCGTGTATGTGATTGGGTGGGTAGCACTAAAGCGCCCGCTCGCATTTCTTGCGTGTGATGTAATGTACTAAGTGCGCGAGGGCGCGCATAGTGTGCATGCGTGACCGGACACAGAGTGTGGTGATGCTGTGTGGGTGTGTGTGTTTCGTGGGTGTGTGTAGTGTCGAGTGTGTGTGTGTGTGGCGTGTGGATGTGTGTAGTAAGTGCGTGTCTGCCAATCCATGTCTGCTCTGTCTGTCTGTCTGTCTGTTTGATGGTCTGTGCCTGTATTTTTGTATGTATGTGCCCTGTGTGTGTGTAGTGTGTGTGATGTGTGTAGTGATGTGTGTGGTGTGTGTTGCTGTGTGGTGTAGTGTCAGGTGTGCTGTGTGTGTGTGAGCTGTGAAGTGTGATAGGCCTACTGATTTGCGATGCTGTAGGCCCTGAATCAACCTCCAACAGATCCAGACTGAAAAAAAACCCGAAAAAAATCGTCACGATTCCAATGCTAAACACACACCACACACACAACACCACACACAACACACAACACACACACACACACCACAACACACCACACAACCAAACCACACACACAACACAACACACATACAGGCGGGCCGCGCGGGCAGTTTTAGAAATGTTTTAGAAATGATGATCGTCGGTTGAGACAAGGAATCAGCCACAACAGCAAGAAACTGTGCCCAAACCATCTAGTCGCCTAATTTGCTCAATCGATAATCCCAAAATTAATGCATTATCGTCAGAGAAACTCTGGCAGTAGAGCACTTGGAATATCTGGCAGAGAGCGATTGGATACAAGACGCTTAACAGACTCTCTCAGATCCCATACGAACCCCTTAAGGAGTTCCTCTATAATACGTCTCGGTGGTCTTTTTTTTTTTTTTTTTTTTTGAATGGTCGTAAAGAATAAACAGCTTCTGACCTAGACCGGACGCTGTACACCGAGCCATTTCGTATTCTTACCCCATATCCTACACTTTTAAAAGAGTGAAGAAAGATTCCGCTGGTGCACTTCCATGTACATGTAGCCACTCACAATGAAACGCTTCTTTCAGAGATGTTTGGGACTTTGCCGATGATCGGAGACACAAACCATTTTACAGCAGATTCCATGAAAACCCGGTGTTCTCAGATGGACGCAGAGACGTTCCAGCCATTGACCAGCGATCTTTGAGTTCTTGAAAGACATTAACATTTTTCATCGAGATCTCTGAGATTTTACGAGTGGGCTGGAATAGATTTTAAACCAAACTGTCGGATGGGGATTTATGTCGAGTGTATTTTAAAAAGGAATTGTAGTTAAGGTTTCAATACAATGATTTTGTTAGTGATTTTTAAACGTGGTGACAGACCTGATGCTGAGCCCTTTGAACCGGCACGCGGCTCCCGACCTGCAGCAATAAGCAACATTACCTTATCTAGGTCCCTCAAGGAGCGGTGTCATTGCATGCTGACTTACTCCAGACACGCTATTCCTATTCCTCATCTCTAGGTTTCAGCAGACCAGACTGGTGCAAGGATTATTTACAGAGCTGACCAGATTAATGACTTCATGACTGATGGATTCGAAAGATTATTTACAGCTGACAGATTAATGACTTCATGACTGAGATGAAAGGATTTACAGCTGACAAGATTAATGACTTCATGACTGAGATGAAAGGATTTACAGCTGACAGATTAATGACTTCATGACTGAGATGAAAGGATTTACAGCTGACAGAAGATTAATGACTTCATGACTGGATAGATGAAAGGATTTACAGCTGAGTATGACTCATGACTGAGATCAAAAAGGACCTACAACCATACAGATTCATGACTTACCAGACGTCTACCTAATTTTTTACAGCTCAATGTGCTGTAAGATGAGGACTTCAGACGGAGGGGGACGATTACCAGACGTCTGACTACGCATTAGAAGGTGCTGGTCAATCTTTATGAGAGAGAGGACGGAAGTGTGATGGATTGAAGTCCTTTATTCCAGAGCGTTGAGATAGGTACGTAAGGGTTGGCTGTTTCGTCTGGGTATTTGCCCGTTTAGGGACTAAGGATATTGACAAAGGGACGACTATACACGACATAGTACTCAATTAGACAAGAACCAGCGAGATGATTTCTATGTATTAGCAAATTCGAAGAAAAAAAACACACTAACAGGCTAACTGTCACACGGCACGCACACAGCACACGAACACACACACACACACACACACACACAAACACACCACACACACAACGACGCACGCGAGTTCGCATAGACCGCGCGACAGAGCAACAGACCACACAACTCACACACACACACACACACACACACACAACACACAGACACACAGAGTTAACATCAAGAAGGTGTCATTGGACAGCAGCAGACAGCAGACAGAGGGGCCAGACAGATACAGACAGCAGGACAGACCGGCAACAGACAGACGAAGACAGTTTCGATCAAGCAAGGTCGACTGCATGCAGGGTGTCATTGCAAACATCAGCGGCGAGACATTTAGGAGTAGGGCGGAGACAGACAGACAGGATTTGCAGCTGAAAGCATGACTACAGATGAAGATTTCAGTTTTCATCGAAGAGATTTCATGATTCATGACTTGAGATGAGACTACTTACATAACAGATTACTATTCCTTCATCACGGATTCTGCTAAGTTTCGAGACCTAGACATGGCTGATTTGCAGCAATCGATTGCATGACGATCATGAATATAACGGCTTGACAGAGCAGACAGATTAATGACTTACCAGGACTGAGATGAAAGGATTTTACAGCCGACAGATTAATGGACTTTCATGGACTGAGATTGAAAGGCTTTACAGGACAGATTTTGACTTCATGACAGATATGAAAGGATTTACAGCAGACATATTAAATGAGCTTCATGACTGAGATGAAAGGATTTACAGCTGACAGATTAATGACTTCCGACTATGACTGAAAGGATTTACAAGCTGACAGATAATGAATGACTTCAGGACTGAGATGAAAGGATTAACAGCTGACAGATTAATGACTATGACTAAGATGAAAGGATTTCAGACGAGGGTCCCATGGACAAGACCTTACCAGACGTCTGGCCTACGCATTAGCTCAATGTGCTGGTCAGACTTAGGAGAGAGACGGACTGACTGATGATTGAAAATATTTATTCCCAGAGGTTAGGTACAAGTAAGGCGTTGGCTTTTTTTTCGTCTGGGTATTAGCCCGTTTAGGGAAAGAATATTGACAAAGGACGCTATAACCGACATGTATACCGTTTAGACAACGAACAGCGATGTATTTATGTACAGCATGGAAGAATAAAAACACACTAACAGTCAACTAACGCACACGCACACGAAACGCGCACACTGGTCACACCTACCACGCGCGAGCCACGCGCACAACACACACACACACACACACAGACACACACAGACACACACAGACAGAACACGGACAGAGAACACACACAGGAGGGACAAGACACAGACAGGACAGACAGGCAACACGACAGACAGACAGTTTCATCAAGAAGGTGTCCTTGCAAATCAGAGCCGAGCACAGAGACAGAGGGACAGAGACAGACAGACAGACAGACAATCAGGAAACTATACAGGACAGAAGAAGGCTTCAGTTTCATCGAAGAGATGTCACTGGCATGCAGATACTCCAGACACGCTATTCCTCATCTGCTCAAGTTTCGGACCAGAATGTGCAGGATTTTGCAGCTGATAGATAATGACTTCATGACTGACGATGAACGGATTACAGCTGAACAGATTAATGACTTCATGACTGAGATGAAAGGATTTACAGCCGACAGATAATAGACTCATGATGAGAGATGAAAGGATTTACAGCTGACAGATTAATGACTTCATGACTGAGATGAAAGGATTTACAGCTGACAGATTAAGACTTCATGACTGAGATGAAAGGATTTACAGCTGAAAGATTAATGACGTCATGACTGAGATGAAAGGATTTAAGACAGAGTACCAGGGACACGACTAACTGAGATCTGACCTAGGCATTAGCTCACGATAATGGTCAGACCTAGGATGAGACAGAACAGACTGATTGATGCCCCAGATAATGACCGTCATGACTCAGGAACGGTGACGCTGACACAGAGTTCTGAAGATGCTGTTTTTGTCTAAGCTTGACCGTCAGGGAATAACCACACTCGACATAGAACACTAGACACGTAGGATGGAGAGAGAAGATGGTCTGAGCCTTTGTCGCTTTCAGGGAACTAAGGCAACGACATAGACACGATAAAGGACGAAGTGGAGACTAATGGTCTAGCCCTTGTCCCTTCAGGGACTAGGCCACTGACATAGAACACTATTACACGAGTGGAGACTAATCATAACAAGAACTGCGATGACATTTTTTTTTTTTAGCATTGAAATGAAAAAAAAAAAAAAACCGCACACATAAAGTATCTGTCGCATGTCACGTGCATGCACCACAATACGCCCCACGGCAAATACGGCCGCGCATAAACACAGACAGACAGAGAGAGAGAAAAAGAGATACGTAGAATGTAGTATTCCTTCGAAGAAACAGGATTATAGAAGCACCAGTCACCAAACTAGCATTATCAACATTACCATGAGGAAGAATAGAATAACTCAGATTCATAAGGCAGTCATGTTCAGTACGCCAGCATATATATATCTATATATATATATATATATATATATATCTTATATATATATATATATATATATTATGAATATTACTATAAAAAGCCTAATATGATTTTAAAAAGTGCTCGACCCCTTGGGGAGCAACATCTGTTAAAATCAAGTATTAAAAGGAGTACTAAAATCATCTACAATATTGTTTCGAGCTAGGCTCTCTTCAGGATGATGTTTGGGTCGCCTACCGCCGATGTTCTATAGCGTGCAGGGCCCAGTTGTCACTGTGTTCAACTAATCTATCATGCAACGAAAGAGTATTCAAACAACGCAGCAGTAGAATACCAAGAAGCGTTGCAAAAAAAGTGGTTACAACTACAAATTACAATACAAACCCAGATGATAATATGAACAAAAACAAGAAAAACAGGAAAAGGAAAGTCATAGGGTATATAACCCCCCCCCCCCCCCCCATACGACGGGAAACTTAAAACAAACATAAGAAAAGAATTTTTTTTTAATCCTAACAACATCGTTCCCAAAAGAAACACTTCAGTCAGCACTGCCAGGCAGGCAGCCTTTGTGACCTAGATTGTAGATTGTCTGAGTCTAAAACCTTTGGCCAAGACGTTGCTATGTTATCATGATTACTATCATCATCATCATTACTAAACCCTCAAACGAGCGGATGGGGTGCGTTTGGACCCCAGCAGCATATTTTTATGTGCCGTTTCTTGAGATTTGTGTAAGAAAAAAAAAATTCCTGCCATTGATTTGTCAATCTATGTCTCTTTGAACTTCACCCGCATTTTTGCACAAATCTGCATAAGGGTATGACAATTGTAGTGAAAATTTCTTTGGGGTCCAAATGGACCCCAGCAAGAAATAATACTATGTCATATGATGTTACTGTCCTCAATTTTATCAAAGTTTTCACATCTACTGAATGTTTCGTATTGTGTTACAGTAAACCATGGACACAACAGAACTAGTTTTAGGTTCTTTATTTATTATTTCTTGTTTTATGAAAAAAATACGTTGTTCAATACGAAAGACTCAAAGGGAGAGAAATCACTCACTTTTTTTGTCCACAATTTTCTTTTTGACCATAACTGCATTTGAATATTAGATAATATTTGTCAAAGTTGAAAGAAGCAATAAAACTATAATTTCAGGAAAACTGACTCGGTAAAGCTAGCATTTCAGCCGAGCATCTACTGGGGTCCAAACGGACCCCACTTGGTCGTTTTCGTAGGTAGGTAAAATAGCTTGGTCGTTTGAGGGTTAAGATCATTTGAAGCCAGTCTGTCGAATTTTTTTGTCTGTCGTTTGATTGCCACCATCTCGACTCCTGTGCTCACTGTCAGGAAGAAATCAATATAGTAGTTAGGCCTACTCTCTGACGACATTGACCAAATAACTCACTTGCTTTCGGTCATTTCTCCTTTGCACATAGGCAAAGGGGTGCAAATCGAAGGTTTGCTATGATTTCCCTGCTCAGCAGAAGGGGGAATTGATAAGCCCAGTGAAATATAACAGGAATTTGTCTGTTTTGAGCATGTGCAAGCATGCGGTCGACTAATGTTTTAAATGTAAAAGCATTGCTCATTGTCTTCTTTTTCATTGAAACAAAAATGACATACCATACATTACAAAAATCAGGTTCTAATAAAACTTTTTAGATACTTTGAAACCAGTTCAACATCAGTTCAATGCCAAATTTCAGTTACTGCTGTCTGGGTCAGTTAGTACCATGATACACGTGTCTACCAGCGCAGCTGTTCCTTGGCTCATGATGCAAGAACTGTGTTCTTCCAGACTACAGCACATCGTGAAAAAGAGTTCACGCGCGAAACGGCTTCAAAGCCTTTTTCTTACGAAAACATGTCAGATGGGAACAAGAGGAAAATACTGCTCTGCACGCTTCATTCGGTAGGAATGGATGTTGGGCAACTTCTGTATGAATAATATACGCGCGTCGATAGTCTGGGCGAAACAACAACATCACGCTAAAAATCACGTTCAGCAGCCTTCCCATGAAGAGATAGTTTGCAAGTAATAAAATGGGCATGGTATGCATGAGTTTTTCAGGGCACAGAGAGACCTGCGTTCCAGGTAGTGTTGCGAGTTCGTAGCGCTATAGATTCACACCAGAAATCAGTTTAATCGGGTATACTGATTATAAGATATGTGCCCGCGCGCGCACACACACGCACACACACACACGCACACGCGCGCGCGCGCACACACACACACACACACACACACACACACACACACACACACACACAGGGAGGGAGGGAGAGAGAGAGAAACACACACACACACACACACACACACACTCTCTCTCTCTCTCTCTCTCTCTCTCTGTCTCTCTCTCTCTTCTCTGTCTCTCTCTCTGTCTCTCTTCACACACACACACACACACACACACACACACACACACACACCACA